>JADNYJ010000272.1:0-45639 GCA_015501075.1 Gymnopilus junonius
TCCAGGCCAAGCCAGGCCATAACATCACTAGCCTTACTGGGCCCTCATTATCATTATCATCATCATCTTCCTCCTCTTCTTCCTCTTGTTGCATGTTTACAACTTTCTTCTTCTCCTTCTGCTTTGCAATTACTTGCTGTGTATGATAGATAGAATATTATAGTATGCAAAAACCAGTCAAAGTTCCTAATTTTTATCTGCATCCTTTAGTTTGGAATAAATGTATAAGTTAAACAACTTAAATTATTAATATCACAACATACTTTGTGAGGTGTATAGTAGCTTGTGCCTTTGCATGAGATGCCTTGGCTTTCTCTTTACCCCTGTACATACAATGTATAAGAATAAAAGTAATTTAAAAATAATTTACATGTAATTACTTGGATTTATGGCTACCAGCTTTGGTCACCTTTGCACATTGAGCCTCTACAGCCTTTGCCTAGGGCTGAGCATACTGCACAGCAATGACCTCAACTGAGCCACTGGTCTCCTTACCTCCTCCTCCTTCTGGCTCACTATACCCTCCTAGCTCCTCGCTCTCTGATTGCTCAATCCAACCCACCCTTTTCCAGTACTTTTCAGTCCCCCTACCATTCCTATAGGACTGGCCTGAGTCCTATAGGATTCCTGTAGGATTGGGGCCAAAACAGAATTCTGAGAGCAGTCCTACAGGACTCCTATAGGATTCCTGTAGGATTAGGCCCAAACCATATCAGAAACAGACTCCCAAGGGCAGTCCTATAGGAATCCTGTAGGAATGACCCTAGATTATCATATA
Organism: Gymnopilus junonius; assembly: GCA_015501075.1. Lineage (NCBI taxonomy): Eukaryota > Fungi > Basidiomycota > Agaricomycetes > Agaricales > Galerinaceae > Gymnopilus > Gymnopilus junonius. Next base: position 779 of record JADNYJ010000272.1, read on the forward strand.
TGAAGAGAACTATACTTGTTATGACATATTTTTACACTAATATACACTTCTTTTATTACTATTCATCTGTTCCTATGACTACTCTTCATCAGATCCTTCTTCTCCTCTGTTCTGTCTCCTTCTCAAGTCCAATATCATCATCTTCCATCTCCTGGTTTGACTGTTTCTTCTGCTGCTTCTTGATGTGTATTTAGTATGATAAAACAGCATAACATGATGAACCAGTTGAAGTTTCCAGGAGTCATCCATTTGGCAATAGACTGATAGCCTCCAAGCCATGCATTGAGTTGTTCAGACTTGAGTATTGAAGGCCCAGTGACCATATGGTTGTCCATTTGAATCATATTCCACAATACCAAGTTTGGTGCCACATTGTTTGCAGGAGCAGGATTGCAATAAGTCCAGCAGAGATAATCTGAAGATGATGGTTGATATAATGATAGGAGTCCACAATGAACTGGATGTAAGCTTCCATATATCTCAAGTTCTATTGGTGACTGCAGTTGCAAGTACCTGGCATGCTTTATCAATGCATATATAGTCAGGACGTGAGTCTTGAGTGGGATAACTGATGCAAGGAAGTTGAGAATGTTGGTTGTTGATTCTGAATGACCAAATTTGGTCCAAGCAATAACCACACCACAGGGTGCGCAGATGGTTTTAACACAGTAATAGCGGCCAGGGCTGAAGTAATTGGGTGGCAAAGGAGGGTCGCTAGCAGGATCATCATGGCATTGAGGATTAGGGCCTCGAGATCTTGGCTGCCAAGCATAGCTTTCAGCTGGTCTCTGGAGAGACCAACAGATACCAGAGTGGACATTGTGACGAGAATACTTCCTGAAGGTGTTCCACTCTGGCTGATGCTGTTGGCAGGCAGAAGTTCCATCAATGCTTTGGTTAGTGCAGTTACACACTAAACACTGTGATGCAAGAAGAAGGTGATGTTGATCGCATAAAGAACCACTCCTAGAGTTTGAAAGATCATTATAGCAGTTGTCATATGCACAATGCTATAAGAAACAGTCAGACATTAAGTTAAACTTGAATTTAAAACACTGAACAGTTGACCCATCACAATTCCATCCAAAACCACCATCTTGACATATTTCTTGTCAGCTTGAGCATATCTAAAAATTAGATATAAGATAGAAATTGAAGATCAAATAATGAACCACATACTAGCCATGCCATCTGATGGCTTAAAGATCTGAGTGCATTCAGAACATGAATGTTTGTCTGAAGCTCTGATAACCCCTTTCTCTCCTAATACTTCAAATGCTTCAGCAGTGACCTCTTTGATGTTCAGACCATCATCAAGCTCAAGATCAATAGAAGACTCAGCAGCTATAGTGCATATGGATTCCTGCACAAAGGCTTGCCAAATTTGAGCTCAAGATATGGAGAAAGAGGATGTTCCATATGTGTTGTTCCAGTATTCGGCATAGGCTGAAGCAGATGCATGAAAGTTATACATCGCGTTAACAGCTGAGGAAGAAAACAAATGGTCAACCCAAAGAGCCTGTCCGATCTTGAGGCAGCTCGCTGAATTGAGATAAACTTGTTTGAAAGTTGGTGTTGGTGTGATAAGTCAGGATATCGTTCATGGTCTGTGGAATAAAGGGTATTGCAGGCAGTACATTTTCCTGTAAGAACGGAACATGTCTGAAGACTGAGTGGCCCTTGATAAATGTGACTCTGGGTATATCATGATCTTGGGTAGATTGCTGCAAAGACCATGGTTGACAAGCTAGTGTACCACAGACAAATGACCTGGGGCAGATAACAAGAGCTGGCTGGATTTTCTTGGAAGAGACAGGAAGGAGTTTATGGGTGTAGTTGCCTGAAGAATCATAAGGTGAAAAAGATAAAGCAGTCACAAAGGTATCAAGCTTCTGGGCAATAAGCTTAACCCATGATGATGAGGAAGGAGTTTGTTGACGTTCATGATGGAAAAGGAGTGTTGAAGTACAATCATCTCCTAGCTTCTTTGAAATTGCATTAGTTAATGCAATTAACCAGCCAGAGACTACAACTTTGTTCTCTCCTGCCTCGGTTGGATGTTGTTGTCAGAAATGCAGGTTGAAAACATCAGGATTGTCCGTTATAGAAAACAACAGCATTAGGACAGTTGCCAGACTGATCTTGGTACTGAAGGTTGTTTGGATTACAGAGGCGAAGTCAGAAAAATGAATATCTGGAAATGGAGAGTCTACAGGTGTTGCTGAGACCGGTATTGCCAGAGTAAGCCAGATAAATAACCAGATCAATGTTGACAGTGACGATAGACAACCAGCGATTGAATAGACCAGCCAGCAAAAGATATAACACATGAAACTACTGTACAATGATAACTATCCCCTTCATACCAAAATCATCAGAACAACTTACACAGGATTGTTGTTTGTCTTCTTTTTCTTCGACAATGTTGCCTTCTTTGGTGCTGGGGCAGGAGAGGGGGATCGAGATGACTCAGCTGATGAAGACGAGGATTCCTGCTTCTTCTTCTTCGACTTTGACTTTGCCTTCATGGGGGACACTTGCCACTTTGACTTTGACTTAGACTTCTTCTCCGGAGATGCCTGCCTCTTCGAAGAACCCCCCGACTTTGCTTCCCTTTCCTCCTTCTCCCTGTTCTTCACCTTAACCCATGCTTTCAGCTGCACCAAAGTATAAGGAACTGGTGAAGAAAACCCCCAGACATCGCTGTCTGACTTGCGATCCTCAAGTTTCTCCAGCCAGTCATGCATGTCGGGATACGTCATTGCAACACTGAATGGTTTCTTCCAGTTGCCATAATACTGAGTGTTCGCAATGAAGATATCAATGAAATTGGTGAGCTTGGGATACCAGAACTGATCTTCATCACCAACCAAGGCTTGCCACTCCTCATCATGGTGGAGTTTCACGACAGTCAGGGTGGCTTCCATGATGGCGCAGTGTTTAATAAATGCATTATGGATGTTGAAAGGAAGGTAGGGGGTTGTAGAATCGATCCCAAGAAAGGAAAGTAATAACTCCTTATGATCCTGGGGCATTTTCAAAGGGCCACCAGAACCGAGGCCTTCCTGAATTGAAGTAGAAGCAGCAGATGGAGAGTGTGAATGAGAGGTGACAGTTCGAGCCAAGGACACTGAGCGAGACTGGGATGAATGAGAATGAAAAGAGGGAGGTATCATGGACACAACAAAAGTTGACTCCATCGGGAACACAGATTTGCCATCCATGACACCTGTCTCCTAAAGAATGAGATAAGTCACTAATGAGTCAAGTACATCTAGTTGTGACTTACGATAAGGAGATGGATGATAGGACCATTGTTAGACTGTACCCATTGACAAGGTGGATCATCCTCAACAGCCACCTTGTACCAACCCAGTAATGCCCACTGGTTACCCTCTAACATATAAACTCATTCATTATTATCTTGAAAAAAATTAATAGAATGATGTTAGAATATATCAAATGACTTACTGCAGACCGGAGAGTATTGTCGACTTATTTGCTTGAGAACCAGACTCATAGTCTGATAGCATGATGTATTGACTTTGAGGACTGAACTTGCATTGTTGACAGTCAAGGTGGAGGGCCGCTCAGAGGTGATGTCAAGTTAGCACATCCACGAGGCAAGGGAGCCTCCACATCGGACTCTGCTGGACTGGGATCCCCAAAGTTGTGCACATTGCCTAGGGAGACCACGAGATGTCGCCCCCCATGACCTTGATGATCCATTTGCAGGTGGTTGATGTTCAGGAGGGCAGGTTAGAAATATCATATTCTAAATGTAGTAGATAGCATAAATAAAATGTACCATAAGAAAAGAGAATACCCTACCCAAATGATGTACAGCCTTGCCCTGCTCGAGGACAGTGCTGGGTGCCACACTCTCTCGATCTGGCATGCCCATGAGAGTGTCACCCTCTCCGTCAATGGAGAGGTGAACACGGCATGAAGGGGGACCGACAGGGATCCTGAGGGTTGAGTGAGGCACTGCAGACAAGATTGAGGGGCTGGCTGTCGAGTTTGGTGCAGGCGCTGAGGGCACTGGAGCCAGCATTGATGATTCAGGGGCCCTCGTGAACCTGGGGGTGGGCTTGGGCTTCGAGACGCTGGGTCGCATCATTGCTCGTGGGTAGTGTCAGCCTCGTCGACCTCGTGGTGTGGCTTGCGGTGCTGCTGGCAACATCGTTGACCTCAAGGTGGCTCACGGGTGCTGTTGGTATCATTGTTGGCATCACAGCATCATTCTCGGGTGCCTTCGGCATTGTCGGCATTGTTCGCATTGACAACGTTGTTGGGCATCGTCATCTCGATTGGACCATCTCAATCGCATTGCTGTCTGTGTCACTGGTGCTGGACTCGATGGTGCCAGTGGCACTGTTGCTGGTGCTGGTGTCGCCACTACCCTTGCTGTCGTCTCATCAGCCTGGGCCTCATCTCGTCGATGGGCGGCCTTTGACACCTCAGGCTCGCATTCTGCCATGGCGTGTGGTCGAGACGGAGAGCGAGGGGGGAGGGACAAGGCCGTGGGCTCTCGACGGGGATGCTCAGGGGCGATGGTGGCACCCTCATCCATGAGCCTTTTTCGACCCTAGAACAGAAAAAACAAGTGTTATATTAGTTTTTCGAATCAAATTATAAGTGGGGGGTACTCACGGGGTCAGCTTTGGCGGGGCGCCTTTCGCATCCTCTGCGGCATCTTCTGCGGCATGCTCCATGTCCATTTTCCTGTAAAGAGATGAAAAGGAGGTGGGGGTGGGGTCAGCAGTTTTGGAGAGGGAGGCCCTGACTCACCTTTGCGCTTTTCTATTCCTCTTTTTCTTGGCTTTTTTCTCCTTCTTCTTCTTCTCCTTCCCCTTTTCCTTCCTCTCATGCTCCTCCTCTCCATCATCGTTGTCTGGGGCTGTTTCAGTCACCTCGCCCTGCTGGCACTTGGTTGCAATCTCGTCAGTGTTCAATCAAAACATTTGACCACGGTTCCTCTTGGGGGAGCTCGTTGGTGCAGTTTCAGGTGGGGGCTCAGCAGCCATGGCTGCCTCGTGCTCAGCGAGGTGCAGAGCGGCGGGATGGTGGTGGCTGGCTTGACATGGTTGTGGTTGGGGGGATGTGGTGTGGCAGAGACAAGGATGAGTTGAACACGCCATGTCAACGAACATGCATGTTCACATCACGTGATCACGGTAAAAGCCGGAAATGCGCGAAAATGCACATTTTTGCCTTTGCGCCCATTCCAGCTGTGGATCTAGCTTACATATTATCAAATAATTTGGAAATAATTACAATTAACTTAGTAATAGCCTAAATAGCTTTAAAAATAATTAAAACACATCTAAATGGGCTAAAAACATCCCAATCCTATAGGACTACCAGGAATTTTTGCTTTTACACTCATTTTCCATGTGTTTTCAGCTTACATAATACAGAATATCATTGATCTTGTCTATATTTAGCCTATTGATACCATAAATAGCCTTAGATTACTCCAAACACATCTAAATAGCCTAAACTATGGTAGTCCTGTAGGACTGGCAGACTGGTCCTCAGGATTGGGCAAATTTGGTCCAATCCTGGTCCAATCCTATAGGATTCCAGGCCTGAGCCACCAGCCATCTTAATATGGTGCCCTATATCCCCAGTCCTACAGGAATCCTACAGGAATAGGCCCCAATCCTACAGGAATTACAGGGGGACAATAAAGACCTCCATGGCAGCCCTATCAGATACTCATCCAGTGCGCTCCCTTTTGAGTGTGCCCTTCTCCAAAGGAGCGAGGCCTCACCCCTGCTCCACTGCCTTTATGATGGCCCCACAGTGCACTAAGGTGTGGGGTACTGTTATGGACGTGGATAACTATTCACATCCTTACAGAGTGGTGGGCCAGGGCCCTGGCCACCACATCTCTCTTCATCATGTCCCATCTTCTTTGAAGTGGGGCATACACTACCAAGCTCATCTCATGGCAACTGAGCTCTCAGTAGCGGTGGGGCCTAATACGCCACACTCACTTGCCTCGCTGTGCAAGGCGGCCAATGATAACCCAGGGAAGGCTGGAAAGAGTTGTTCCAGCAACCCTCGTACTCAGGGCGACAATTCCTGTTACTCACCAACCTCGACGGGGGTCGACTCGAACCACGGGCCAAACGAGGTGGTCCCTGGCTTCAGTATGCAGGTGGCGACTTGACTCTTTTCACAAGGGTCTCTCATGCCATCACCAACCATGCTCCCACTGGGGAGTACTACTCTCGCTTCAACATTCCTGAAGCCACCAGCTGTGAGTGCGGATACCACCTCCAAACTTGTGAGCACCTTTTCAGGTCGTGTCCCCAACATGATCACCATGACTATCCAGTTTGCCTGGATCAGCTCGTATCATTTTTGAAAGCTAACCCCACTGCATTCACTTTCAACCACCCTCCTCGAGGTGTCAGATAACTTGGTCGGGCAAGGTGGGCATTGTTCCTGTTAGCTGGATTCGTCAGTTCAGGGTGCACTCAGAACAGAGTCCTAATACTTGGCAGGCTTCAGCTTTGCTGGGTTGAGGGTGGGGTCTGGGTTCTGGAGCTTTGGCGCTATCAACAGACAAGTGTGGCCCCCTGCTTCGGTGACCCGAAAATGGTCTGCCTTCAGTGGCTAACACAGTACGCGCATATCCCGGGCTGTCGGGTTTGGCTGGTGGGCCCCCTTCCGTGCCCCTCCATCACTTTGTTGGACCCCTCCCTTCAGTCAGGGCATCAACGAGAGTACAGGCCCACTGTTTGTGGTCCTAAGTTGGCCCGCGAGAGCCAGTCTCACACTAGGTGTAGTTTAACAGTAGATTACTTTGGGTTTATGTATATCTGCGACCGGACTACTTTCACACACTGGTATATAAATCCTTGATTTAAAAAAAAAAAAAAAAAAAAGCTATACATGCAAAGTTCAGAGTGGCTTTACTTGTTTGATCATTAGCTTGATGCTTATGGGACTTGTATATAAAACACACATTGTTTGATTGTATTCTGCTTTGAACAAACTTGTAGTTTTCTGTAGATACACATATAGCAGAGTCTACAATAAGGACTTTGAATCATGTAACTAGTAAATTTTCTCTGTAGATACACGATAGTACAGAGTTACTGCAATTGTAATTGTAATTGTAGTTTTAGTTGGTACTGTGCAAAGACAAGCATAGTACATACAGAGTTATTGTATATATATGTCCTCTGTCAATATAAACACTGTACAGAGTCTCCTGAGTTATGACACAGTTGCTAATAATAGCTACAAGTTATATAACATGACAGTATTATAATGCACTAAATGCTCATTGAACTCTGATCTGACTTGCAGGTATTATCTGTAATAGTGTACCACTCTCACAGTCTAATAGGTCTATTTTTGCCTGAGACTCTTTCTAGAAGTGATTACACAGTATGTCTAAGTTATGTGACAGTATTGCACATTGCAGGTATAGTAAGTGCAGACTTTAAGGCAAGAAGCAGATAAAGTGCTAATTAGCCTCTGATCTGACTTCATATTTCTGGCTTGTGTCAATTGTAATTTTCAGATTCTAGGCTGTTTGTACTTGGTATTATAGTGTCTTTACATGTGCTTCCACCATGGGGCTGACTTATGTGACAATCTCTTGAGCATAGCCAGATTATTATACATTTAGACAAGTGACACACAATGTGCTAATTGAACTTAGTTCTGATTTTGATGTAGCAAATCAAATAGTAAGCTATGTTAGAAGTAGTGATCAAACACTTCTAACAATGTTCTATAAACATTAGAATAGCTTTAGAATAGATCTTAGAATTAGTTTCACTTCATTTGGACACTTGTAGTTTTACTAAGTTTCTGCTTTTGGTCGCATTTTCTCTAGTATTTTGCGAGAGAATTACTTGGCGTAAAGTTAGAATTTCAGAAAACGGATTTGAGATCTGAAATCAGGTCGAAAATCCGGTTCTAGTGATATAGCATACATGGCATTTAAAGTACGTTTGTGTTTTGACATTTTCGAATTGTCCACATTTTGGTGTTTTGTCATGCCTCGCAGTTTTTGGGCATGTAGCTACATTAGATACTATGTTTCCTACTATGTCAAGCGAAAGCAAGACACTATGATTTGAATTGAACAAGTTATAAGCATTTTGAGTTATACTCTGTGATTCTCAGTGATTGCTGTACTTGAGCATACTAGTTGGTACCAAGCAGGCTATTGCAGCTTCACTTGTCTTTTGCCAAGGAGTTGAGGTGCATGCATCTCACTACACAGCCAGGAGTGCTCTTGCAGAGGATGCTGAGCTTTACTCTCTACATACCGCAATTTCCGGGCCTGTGCCATGGACAACTGTGACTACATCATTATCATGTCGACTCCACCAAAGCTTTGGGGAGCCTGCTAGATGCCTCCGTGCATTCCGGTCAGGGTCATTCCTTGGCAGTGATTTGCACCCTTACAGAGTGGTGGACCAGGGGCCCTGGCCACCACATCTTCTTCATCATGTCCCATCTTCTTTGAAGTGGGGCGTACACTACCAAGCTCATCTCATGGTGACTGAGCTCTCAGTAGCAGTGGGGCCCTAATATGCCACACTCACTTGCCTCGCTGCATAAAGCAGCCGACGATAATCCGGGGAAGGCTGGAAAGAGCTGTTCCAGCAACCTTCATACTCAGGGCAACAATTTCTGTCACTCACCGATCTCGACAGGGTCGACTTGAACCACGGGCCAAATGAGGTGGCCCCTGGCTTTCAGTATGCAGCGGCGACTTGAATCTCTTCATGAGGGTCACTCGCGCCATCACTAACCATGCTCCCATTAGGAGTATTACTCTCGATTCAACATCCCTGAATCCACCAGTTGTGAGTGCAGCCACCCACCCAAACTCGTGACCACTTATTTTGAACGTGTCCCCAACACAATCATCATGACTATCCAGTTCACCTGGATCAGCTCATTTCCTTCTTGAAGGCTAACCCTATGGTGTTCGCCTTCAACCGCCCTCCTAGAGGGTCGGATAACTTGGTTGGCAGGTAGGTGCTGTTTCTGTCAGCTGGATTCGGCGGTTTGGGGTGCACTCAGAACAGAGTCCTAATACTTGGTGGGCTTCAGCTTTGCTGGGTTGAGGGTAGGGGTCTTTGCTCTGGAGCTTCAGCGTTATCGACAGACAAGTGTTGACCCCCCGCTTCGGTGACCCGAAATGGTCTGCCTTCAGTGGCTAACACAGTATGCGTGCATCCTGGGCTGTTGGTTTGGCCATACTTAGCACTCCCCCCAAATTGTCTCTGGACTCCCATGGGACTCCCAGGGACTCCTTGGGAGTCTATTGGGACTCCATAGATCCCTGGGAGGTTGGACTCCTATGGGATTGAGTGGGACTGGTTGGGACTAGGGACTGGGTTAGGACTCCCATGGGATTGAGTAGGACTGGTTGGGACTGGGTAGGACTGAGTTGGGACTCCCTGGGACTGAGTTGGGACTGAGTTGGGACTCCCATGGGATTGAGTGGGAACTTGGGACTAAGTGAGACTAGGTTGTGACTGGATGGGACTAGGTTGGAACTGGGTTGAGAATATGTAGTAGGACTTTTGTTTGCCATAGTGCAGAACAGCTATGATGGCCAGACTCTGGGCTGCAGATAAATAAACCATGGTAGGAAAATTAGGATAATAAAGTAATTAATTATAATTGAGACAGTAATGGGCACATAGGTATGTTCAGTTTCTCATTACAGAGATTCATCAAAATTTCAAGTAGAGCCAGGCACTCATTTATAGAATGTGCTCACTGGAGATTTTTATTTTTTGGTAGATTATTTTTTTCTTGAAACCTCTAGTCTTTGCACAAGCTCTATATCATTATCTGTATTCTAATCTCATAATGCTTAGTATCATCAGTCTGTGCCTTTTCTGCCTAAGAAATTGTGTATATTTTTTTCATAGATTAACAAATAAAATTTGCTCTTCTGGAGGCATTTTTCATGGTGCAAACTCACCCTAGCTCTAAATTTTGTGCCCTATCACTAGAGAGTTTTGATTGATAAAGAATTATTTTGTGGTGTATTCAGTGACTGTTGCTGATTCACCTCCCATGAGGATTGAGTTTTTCAATAAGTTTGGTTTGTCTACCTTATAATTTACATATAAAGTCAAAATAGCTGACAATGTCTGAAATGAAGACTTGGGAGACTGAGATTTTCTTATAGAAGTAGATAATAGGCTGGCTTCAATAGCCTGGTTTGATTAACATTCTTTGTCCAAGGGTTGCAAATGTTTTCCAAAATCTATAGACTTTTCAAAGATGCAACTAATGGTATTTCTCTGTTCAACAAACTCATACATATGGCAGACAGTACACAGTATCCTTGACCTTATCAGAGATGGATTTTATCTGATTTGCCTAGTATTGCACTCTGCACAGCTATAGGTTTAGCCAAAAAAGCTAGTGGCCTACCAATATATAGCAATGCTGTGCATGAGGAACAAATTCAACAGAAGGTAGTGTGTATTTCAAATTTTGTGATACTAAAGTTATTTTTCTATATAGACTACAAATAAGATTCAGGAACATTTAAGCACCCTTTGCAATATGCTTATTGACTCTTATGAACTCACAGGGTAGATTAATGAGAGCCTTTATATGTGCACCTCTGAAGTCCTTGGTATTCTCCCTATTCCAGAAGACATCCAATGAACTAGTGAGTGGCATTGCTAAATTTACACCTAGCATGGATTCAAAGCAAAAATACTATTTTCTTGCCAAAATGCAAGAAACACATAAGCTAGTCCATACTCTAGATGCAAAGCAACTTTTCTGAAGGCTCATGGATGAGAATTCTAACTTTAATTTAAAATCTAAAGCACTAATTTGGAAGAAAGCAGTAAAAGTATAGAATCTTTATGCAGATGAAAATCCTAAAATATCATAAAAGGTTTGATCCTCACATGCATTGAGCTAGTTCAAAACTAAAGCTGATCTTATTAGTGTTGAAAGTCCAGTTAGGTCTGGTTATTGGGGTCCCAGGGTCACTAACCATGGTCGAGACCGGTTACCTTTACCCCAAGACCCAAATAACCTAACCAGACTGCATATAACTGCCAAAAACTGGTTATTGCAGTTACTAACTGGTTATAACCAGAAACTTTAAAAACTGGTTATAACTGATAGTAACCAGGTATTTAGCACTCAGTATTAGTTGTAGTAATACATTTTAGCTTCCTAACGACCCAAAGAATGTTACATTTGGTTAAGAATTGACAGAGTTACAATTTTATTACATAGAAACTGGCACTTTGATCTAAAATTCACAGATTTGACAATAACTTCGCCAATTTTTATCCATTTTTGTCGGTCTTTGGGGTCGTTTTGAAGGGAAAAATATGGGCTACCAATAACCAGTTATAACCAGTCACTAACCAGTTAGTTAACTGCAAAATAACCGGTTACTCAAAGTTCAAACTTGACTAACTGCTAACTGCAGTCCAGTTATTTGCAGTTACAGTCCAGTTAGGTCTCGGTTATTTTCCAGTTAACTAACCTAACTTCCAAACACTAGATCTTATTTTGAAGTTCAGACACAAGGTCTCTGCTCATGGGATTGAGGCTAATGCAAAAAAGCTAATTTCATTCTTGCTTGGCCATGCCCTACTTTTGCCACAAATGTCTGCCTCTTTTTTTTCTTTTTTTATATCAAATATTTATGTATATGACATTGGGTTTAATGTTAATTCTGCATGATCTCCCCTAAGATTTGCCTGTCATTCAAAATGCAATTAAATATTTTATATTTTACATCAATTATCACTGACATTAAGCAGCTAAAAGTAGAGAGGAGACTACTGTAGTATCTGGATAGTCAAATATAGGGACTTTGATCAATCAGCCATTTTAGGAAGATGCCATCACTAGCTGCTATGAAGCTCTAGGTTCCTTTACTATGGAAAAGTGCTATAGTGCAGAGGTAAGTTATGTACATTTCAAGGTTATTATCTCACTGAGGTAAGTTTCATGTTCAATTCATGTGTATACTACTTAATTTCAACAGTCTTAGGTAAGTAAGTAAGTAAGAACTGTGAGAGCTGAAATACAAAGGTCAGAATGAAGTAAGGCAAGTGCCTAGAGGCACTGCTTCCATTTTCTAAAATAGGCCCTGTGCATTATAATCAAGCTTGAGCATTATAATTGGTATGCTAAATTACAAAATATCCACTTTGCATTATAATTGGATTATAATTAAGGCTCTGCATTACTAGTATTATCAGCATTATAATGCCCTTAGCAGTTTTTCCACATCACAGGTGCACATGTGCTGGGTAAAAAAAATGTAATAAGATAACAATATGACCTTAAGTTATGAGGCCCTTTTAGGACTCATTCTTATATAGGATTGATGACTGAGGTTTGGCAGAGGGCTGTATCATGATAAAAAATACAGCAATGTCCAGTTTATTTTTAGTAGTATTTAAAAGTCCAGTCCAGTCTAGTTTTTGGGTGTCCAAGGACCCTAACTGAGACTGAGACTAGTTAGGTAAATTTAAAAATTTAAATAACTAGACCAGACTGCAACTAACCAGTCTTGATCAGTTTTGTGCAATTATATAACCAGTTATCAACTAGTTATAACCAGGTTTTTTTTTTACATAAATAATTGTTTTGTAGTATAAAATAAATTAATCACTGTTTTTGTAGTCAAAATGAGCCCAAAAACATCTCAAACAGTTGAGAAATAAAAAAATTAAAGCAGATTTAATGATTTTTGAGTTTTGCTATAACTTTATCAATGCTCAACTAAAATTTATATTTTTAGAGTTGTTTGAAAGCTATAATACATCTTTATTATCATGAAAATTTTCAAAATTTTTGACCAGTTCTAACTGGTTGACCTTGATCAGTCTTATAAATTCTAAAATTTAGACTAACTACTAACTGGACTGCAGTTACAGTTATAATCAGTTAGTATATTTTGCAGTTAGCATAGTTATTTTCTAGACTAACCTAACATTCAAGCACTAATTTTTAATATACTGATAATCTCAGGTTTTAGGCTCTCTGGTTTGTTTTCAGTATATATGTTCATTAGTTTAAATGTTATACCTTACTGTTATCTTAAAAACTTATTTCTAATATTACAAAGTTAGCCAGGTCCCAACATTTGGTTAAACCCATTCAATCAGAAAATAAATACTGTCCAGATAGTGTTTGTCTCCCTTGACAGATGCATGACAGTCATATTGAATATTAATCATTAAACTTTTAATATGTATAGAAATATATTTGCAGGTTTAATGATGCTTGAAGTATATCTGTACTTAATTACTTGAATAGGCCTTATATATGCCATACAGTGCAATGGCCTGCACCACCAAGTGATATCATTATCTGACCTGAAAGCCCAAGACAAGGGAAGAATTGGTTGACAATAATACAATTTGCTACAGATTGAGCTGAATCACTGGTTAAGAGCAGAAAATGATGTTAGAATTGGTAGATACAAGTCAAAAATGTATTATATTAGGCCTATTTATTTGGGATAAAGTTATGCATTTAGAGGCCCTACTGGACCCCCTCCCAGGATAGTGTCTCAGCATTTGCCAGTCAGTACCCCTTGGCTCAAGCCATTGGAGTTCCAATTCACATTAGCTTGAGTTCAGATCAAACTAGCTTATATACACAAGCCTTTGTAGTCACTACACATTTCTATACAGGAGTTAACCTTTTGTCCTTATACTACATACTCATTGTTACCCCAACAAAGCTTAGTTCTGTTTACCTTGTGTGACTCTGCTCTTGGTGATTTCCTGTCCATTGCCATAACAGGCTTATAGCAACACTATGAACAGTGATGAAAATCAATCAAATCAGTCTATTTCTGTTAGCCATATATACACCAATCAGTGATTTAATTTATCTGAGAATGCCCAAGTGAGTATCACAAAGAAATTAAGAATATTAGCAAATTTGTCAGTTCAGGTCATGATGATGGTGAATAGTGTTTGAAGTCCATCCAGTCTGGTTATTTGGTGCCCAAGGACCCTAACCAAGACCAAGACCAGTTAGGTAAATTTAGAAATGTCTAAATAACCAGAGACTGCAACTAACCAGTCTTGATCAGTCTTGTGCAGTTATTTGGCAGTTACATAACTGGTTTTAACTGGTTACAGTTATAACCAGTATCAACCAGTTATAACCAGTTTTTTGCATAAATAATTGTCCGTAGTGTAAACTAAATAAATCACAATTTTTACAGTCAAAGCGAGCCCAAGAATATCACAAACGGTTGAGAAATGATAAAATTAGAGCAGATTCAATGATTTTCGCAAGTATTGCTATAACTTTCTTAATTCTCAACCGAATTTTACGTTCTTTGGGTCGTTCGAAAGGTATAATATGTGGGTATAATCGTGCAAAATTTTAGAATTTTATGACAGGTCCTAACTGGTTAAGACCGGTTTTAAGCGGTTACAAAAATTCTAAAATCCGGACTAACCACTAACTGGACTGCAGTTACAATTACAATCGGTTAGTATATTTTGCAGTTAGCATCGGTTAAAGTCCGGTTCAGTCTCGGTTAATTTCCGGTTAATTAACTGGACTTCCAAACACTAATGGTGAAGATGACCAAGGCCTGCTGAGTCAGTAATGCTGCTCTCTCCCTTTCCTCCTTCTCCTTTCCCTCTTTCCTTTTTCAATTTATGATTTATTTTTGATTTCCTTTTTTATCTCAGCAATAGTCATTGGTATTGCATCTATTTTGTACAGAAAAAACTAAGGAAATGTCCCTTTCTTATTTTCTTTTCTTTCCTTTCCTTTTCCTTCTTCTTTCATTTTTATGTTTTATTTTCCATTCCAACAGCATTAGTAGTATCAGACCCTATTTATTACTGCAGAATTGAATACTACACTATACTATTGCTACATGAACATTGTACTACTGAAATAATGGCCTAGGCAAACAGTAATTACTACAGCCACCAGCCCTTGTAGTTACCAAGCTTAATGATAACAGATGATACTATACCCACCCCAGTCTCAGATGCAAGAAATGGGAGGGAAGCAATCATCTCACCCAGCACCCATACAACCCTTGGGCTCACTGGCAGGCCTCCTCAAGCTCACTGATACAGGCGAGAACTGCAGAAGCCCAAGCCAAAATGGGCTGGGGCAGACACCCTCATCTCATACTTGAAATGAGACGGAGTGCAAGTGGCAGCTGTGGGGAAGACCAGGACTGCCAGCTCAACTCATACTTGTGTACAAGGAGCTGGCGAGATCACAAGACCTCTAACAATGCCAACTCCACCTCCAACTCATGTTGAGGCGAGGAGGTGGTGGGTACGAGGGCGGCGGTTGTCGGGGGGGTGTCCTCCAGCTCACTCTTGAGTGCGAGGAGGTGGTGGGTATGAGGGTGGCGGTTGTCGGGGGGGTGTCCTCCGGCTCGCTCTTGAGTGCGAGGAGGTGGTGGGTACAAGGGCAGTGGTCATTGGGGGGGTGTCCTCCGGCTCGCTCTTGAGTGCAGGAGGTGGTGGGTATGAGGGCGGCGGTCGTTGGGGGGGGTGTCCTCCAGCTCGCTCTTGAGTGCGAGGAGGTGGTGGGCATGAGGGCGGTGGTCATTGGGGGGGTGTCCTCCAGCTTGCTCTTGAGTGCAAGGAGGTGGTGGGTATGAGGGCAGCAGTCATTGGGGGGTGTGTCCTCCAGCTTGCTCTTGCAGCAAGGGAGGTGAGGGAGGCGGATGTGCATCTGTGGCACCAACAAGAAGGACTGAAATGGAAATGTCAGATCCGATTGATGAAGAAGAATAAGATAAAGAGGACATGCTCGCAGTCCACGTGAGCACGTCCTCTGATGTACCTGATGGGCCTCCCTCTTCTTAGGGTCCCCCCTGTGCCATCCAAGCCCCGATCCTTCTGTGAAAGCCTAGTGGTGAAAAGAGCAGAGAGAGACGACATGGTTGGTTGACTGTGTGTCGGAGTTTGCTGGTCAGCTGAGCAAGGCAGGCACCTTATGCTGACGTGCCAGTACAGCCTCCGGCAAATCCCGCATGCTGAACATGTCAGCATTCGACCTTTGTTCTCTCATCCTCCCATTACCTCCCATCCATAAACCATGGCCAGGACACCTTCCCCTGATCGCCGCCCTCCCTATAAGCCCATTCATGGGCATGGCACTTCCCACCCCCCCAACCGATGCCCTGCCGCTCCTGCCACATCATGCAGCACATACCTGTGGCCACACAAGCATGACCGGAACGTCTTTGTAGATGATGAGGCACAGGCCGATGATGACGACAGTGGCGACAATGACAGCAGCAGTGGCAATGACAGTGACGACAATGACAGTGGTGGCAATGACAGTGACGACAATGACAGTGGTGGCAACAAAGCAATGACGAAAGTGATGACAGCAAGCAGGAGCAAGAGCAGGACACAGACAAGGAATCAGCAGTGTAGGAGGACAAGGATGAAGGCAAGTGGAAGGACAAGGATGAAGGTGAGTGGAAGGGCATAGCAGGGACAGGGGAGTTGGTGGGTAGCGAGGATGACAATGACAATGAGAGCAGGGACGAGGGTGAGGATGAAGATGAGGGTGAGGACGAAGATGAGGGTGAGGATGAGGATGAGGGTGAGGGTGAGGATGAGGATGAGGGTGAGGATGAGCACAGGGGCAGGGGTCAGAGTGCCCCAGGCCTTAGCATACAGGGAGGAAATATGACAGCAGGCAAGGAGGGTGAGGGTGATGAAGGGGGCAGACAGAGCAACAACACCTCTGATGATGAACTGGGTCATTGGGGTGGTATTGAGGAGCATACCATTGCTGCTCTACCATCATGGGGCAAGACTAAGGCAACCACTGCCATAGTCAAGGCCCCTGTTTGAAAGTAGGCTTTTTTTAAATTCTTTATGCTATGTTACTAATGTACTATATGCAGGAAAACAGCTGCTGAAAGAGCTGCTGAGGATGCACTAATGAGGTCACCTCCTCATAAAAAACTTAAACCATAAGTCATTACTTTTTTCTTTTTTTCATAAACTAATTAATTTTAATTGTTAGTGCTGAGCATGCCCTTATAAAAAGTGGCTATACAATTGCACCCCCACCACAATGCTCTGGCAAAGCTGTTAAGGCAGCTTCTGCTGTTGCTGTGACTGTTCCTACAGTTCGACATTGCCGTGATCCCTCTCAGCCACCTCCTGTTGGCTCCAGGCACTCTTCCCGTCCATCTCCCTTGGTTCGCCCATCTGACCATCAGCATGTGGATGATGATGCTAGATCATCTGAACATAGACATGTTTATGCCACATGGGTACAGGCTGCTCCCTCCCCATCTCCTACTTTAACAAGGGAACGTTCACCTTCTTTCGAGTATGTGGATCCACCTCAAAGAGTTGACAAGGGAAAAGCTTGGAAGATGTCAAGCTCACCTGAGGCTGACAACAACCATGGTTGATCTAGGACACGACATGCACTTCCAACAACTCCTCCCTTGTCACAATGTGATGATGGTATTTACATTTTTTTATTATCATTAGTATTGTAATTTAATTAAATAATTCTGTTAGATGTCCACATGCAAAGCCCACAGCATATTCCAGCCTATGGATCATCCTGCTCATATGGAGGAATTATTTGAGGTCATGCATATGGAAACAATCCAAATATTGCAGATATGGAAGATGATTGGTATGTTGATGAAGAACCCAATATTTTACAGCAACCTCACCATCAACATAAGTCAGCTCACCCTCTCACCGTCTTTCTCATCACCAGAATGCACCATCTGTTGCTCAGGAGGGTGTTGTTTATCTTTTTGACTCGACAAAATAGCAGGCAGTGTCAAGATTAGGATGAAGCTTATACAAAGTGAAGATATCTGATATTACTAAATATCAGACATATCAGCCAGTTGTAGAGTGGACTTCTGGGATTGGTCACCTCTCCTGTAAGTTTTTTTACTTTTATAAACATTACTTTATAAATTAATTTTGGCTTAGATAAGGACACTGGCTATAGGATTTATTATCTGGATCTGGATGATAGTGTCTGGACCTTGATAGGCAGTTACAAAGATATCATGAGAGAGATGCTTCAGAGGTTGATGCAGTTACATGGGAACCACCAAAGAAGGAAGGAGAGAAACCTCATGTTTATATTCTTTGTGTAAGTTGTAATTTTTTTATAATATTTTTTATCTAATCATTATCTTGTAGTCAAACTATCAGGCTCAACACCACAATCATTTTTTGGCTTCTACTGCTGGTCGTTCTACATCTGCAGATACATCAATTGGTCCCAGCCGCTCAGTATCAGTAGCTGCTGGAGCTGGTATTTCTATCTCTACAATATCTGGTACAGCATCTTCAGCCTTGACTAAAGGCACTCCAAGCCACCTGATACCTCTCAGTGGGACCAATCAGACCTTCAAAGAATTTCATCCAGAACTTATCATTTGCTCAAGATTCCCATTACAGCAACTTCCAAGTGTAAAGATGCTCAATCTATGTGGCTGAAGTACTGTTAGAAGTAGTGATCAACACTTCTAACAATGTTCTATAAACATTAGAATAGACTTAGAATTAGTTTCACTTCATTTGGACACTTGTAGTTTACTAAGTTTCTGCTTTTGGTCGCATTTTCTCTAGTATTTTGCGAATTACTCAGCGTAGAGTTAGAATTTCAGAAAACGGATTTGAGATCTGAAATCAGGTCGAAAATCCGGTTCTAGTGATATAGCATACATGGCATTTAAAGTACGTTTGTGTTTTGACATTTTCGAATTGTCCACATTTTGGGTGTTTTGTCATGCCTCGCAGTTTTTGGGCATGTAGCTACATTAGATACTATGTTTCCTACTATGTCAAGCGAAAGCAAGACACTACAATTTGAATTCAACAAGTTATAAGCATTTTGAGTTATACTCTGTGATTCTCAGTGATTGCTGTACTTGAGCATACTAGTTGGTCTGGCAGGCATTTACCGTCCATTGGTGCTTCGAGTACCAAATCCCCAACCCCTGAGGGTTCTTCGTCCTCTCGATCCATTCGAGAGAGATATGCTTCAGCCACCCCTGCTCCTCGCAAGCGGGAGGAGACTGAGTCTCGGTCAGCGATCCACTCGCAGGCCACTACTCCCATTGCTTTGAGGGCTTCGTCCCCCGATGTTTCCATGGGGGAGGATGATGATACCATTCATTTTCTCTCCCAAGTGCTTCTCCAGAGCCGCAGCCTACTGCCCTTTCCCTCACAGGATCGGAGGGGGACTGGGTCGCTGTGGTGGAGTCACTGAAGACCATTGGTTCATTCATGATGACCAATGGTCCTTCTACTTTATCAGGGGCAGATCACCCTGATTATGTTGGCCTTTTCAGTAGAATTGTGAATTCGGTCACTACTTCCCCTTGGGCCAAAGAGGCCACGGGTGTCAGCGCATGATCACCGTCTCTTAGATGGTCAATCGTCTGTAACCTTATCGATTCTGATAGTTCCTAGTGGACCTCATGTATCGAGACCTCGCAAAGACTCGAGGAGAAGCCTCTGCTCCCCCTCCTGAGCCTTCATCTTCCCAGTCTGCCCCTCCAAAGCAGACTGGCCCTCCGGCGGACCCTGCGGAGCCTCCCAAGGCACCCGCTCCTGCTCCTGCTCGGGCCAAGCTCCAGCCTCGTAAACAGAAGGCTAAGCTGGTCCCATACCAGAGGCCACCCCTCCAGGGCCCCTCCCGTTCCCCTTTCCTCTCATCCCAAGCGCTCCTTCGCCTCGAAACTCCGGACACCAGTTCCGGGGTCCTCGACCTGCGGATCACTTACTAATCACTACTTTGAGCGAGCGGTCGCTCAGATGGCACCACAAACCTGGACCCGGGCCGCCTCAGGCCCAGGCCCAGACCCCAGTTCCGGACCCTCTCAGCACCGACTAGACCCTCTACCTCAGCCAAGTCTAAAGGGCTGGACTTTGTCATGGCGGGCCCTACGCGCCGCCAAGTCCTCATGGTGTTCAATGACCATGCGCCGATGAATGTCATACTCACTATGCTGGTTGATGAGATCAACTGGATGATGGCCCTCGATCGATTTGATATTCAGATCACTTCTGTGGAGCCTGCCTATCATGGGTGGGCCCTGCACACCAACCACGTACCCACGACTGATGAGCTTATGCTCCTTTGGGGTGCGATCTATAATGTTGTCCAAGGCACCTCCGATGCTAATAAGGAGTTGATGCCTTGGGTCAGATTACTGATGTCCAAAGCCTTCCTGAAGGTTTTGGATGTCCCCTATTATACAGACGTCTTCCAGAGGACTCCCACCACCATTGCCGACATTGAGAGAGCGCTCGAAAGGGCCCCTCTCTTCTTGGGCATTCCTTTTGCAGGGCATGCGCGCCTCGTATGCCAATCAGCAAAGAGCTCTAAGTTCGACTGCTACTTCGAGATCTGGGATTCCCAGACTGGACGAACTGCAAAGACGCTTATTAACAAAGCTTTTCGCTACAAGGACGAGCTGCTTTATGTAAACCCAGCTGCTGCTCGATGAGGTGTCCCTATGTGCCAGCGCTGGGGTCATCTCACCAAGGATTGTAGGGCCCACCAGCACCGATGTGCACGGTGTGGCGGGCCTCATGCCACTGATGAGCATCATGCCCTCATGCCATGCTGCAACCGGCCTCCGCCAGATTTGGACGGTATGTGCCACCCCACCCCAGCGGGTGAGCCATGCCCCCACAAGGCCCACTGCCCCAATTGCCAGGGCGAGCACCCTGCCACAGGACGCAATTGCAAGTTCTGGGAACACCACTTTGATCACGATTGGATCATAGCTAAATACCGCGAGGTACATGATAGACGTGCCCTCCGGACCTTGACATCTAACGTCCCTCCTCTAGCTTGATAATGAGAAGAAAGGAGGACATTAGAATTATTTCGTACAATTGTAACCAAAATTATGGGCATATCAATGTACTTCTAGACCATCTAAAAGATTCTTTTGACATTATTTTCTTGCAAGAGCCACCTTGGCATGAGATACGACGTGCCCCATCTTCGAGAGATCCCGAAGGTGAGGCAGTTATTGGAGCACCGAACCACCCTGATTGGAAGGTAATGGTTCGGCTTGATCCCACTGGGCTCCGGCCATGCGTTCTGACCTATGTTTCGACGAGGCTGAACCCCTGGTGCCCTGCCATGTGATGCAATCTGATAGATCACCACGACATCATGGCAGTTTCTCTGTTTACCGGAGACACTGTTGTTAACTTACTGAATGTGTACTCTGATGACAGGCACACAGCTATTGACCTGCTCACTGAGCAGGCCGACTTTCTCCCAATGTTTCATTACATGGGGGGTGACTTCAACTGTCATTCGAATAAGTGGGACCCTGGTGTCCTGCATCATCGGATGACAGCAAATAATCTGCTGAACATGGCAGCTATGCTGGGATTGATGCTTTCTCCCCCAGTCAATCCGGGCCCCACTCACATCCCTGGCAACCCATCTCAACGAGAGTCGGTCATTGACCTCATCTTCGTTCAACCTACCGAGGAGCTGTCTGCAGGCACTCGGTGAGGAGAACTGTGGCACAGGCCATTGGACCATGTTCCGCTTTTTTTTATTTTTATATCAAGGATTTATATACCGGTGCGTGAAAGCAGTCTGGTCGCAGATATACATACACCCAAGTAATCTACCATTAAACTATGCCTAGTGTGAGACTGGCTCTCGCAGGCCAACTTAGGACCACAAACAGTGGGCCCGTACTCTCGTTGATGCCCCGACCGAAGGGAGGGGTCCAACAAAGTAAAAGAAGGGCACCGGAAGGGGGCCTGCCAGCCAAACCCGACAGTCCAGGATGCGCGCATACTATGTTAGCCACTGAAGGCAGACCATTTCAGGTTGCTGAAGCAGGGGGCTACAAGGTCTGTCGATAGCACTGAACGAAGCTCCAGAACCAAAGCCCCCATCCTCAACCCAGCAAAGCCGAAGCCCGCCAAGTATTAGGACTCTGTTCTGAGTGCACCCCAAACCGCCAAATCCAGCCAGCAGGAACAGCACCTACCTTGCCCAACCAAGTTATCTGACACCTCGAGGAGGGCAGTTGAAAGCAAACGCCACAGGGTTAGCCTTCAAAAATGAAACGAGCTGATCCAGATGAACTGGATAGTCATGACAATCATGTTGGGGACACGATCGGAATAAGTGATCACGAGTTTGGGTATGGTGGCTGTACTTGCAACTGGTAGACTCGGGAATGTTGAATCGAGAGTAATACTCCCCAATGGGAGCATGGTTAGTGATGGCACGAGTGATCCTCGTAAAGAGAGTCAAGTCACCGCCTGCTGCTTGAAGCCAAGGACCACCTCATTTGGCCCGTGGTTCGAGTCGGCCTCCATCAAGGTCGGTGAGTGACAGAAATTGTCGCCCTGAGTACGAAGGTTGCTGGAACAACTCTTGCCAGCCCTCCCCCAGATTATCGTCAGCCACTTTGCACAGTGAGGCAAGTGAGTGTGGCGTGTTAGGCCCTACCGTTACTGAAAGCTCAGTAGCCATGAGATGAGCTTGGTAGTGTATACCCCACTTCAAAGAAGATGGGACATGATGAAGAGAGATGTGGCGGTCAGGACCTCTGGTCCACCACTCTGTAAGGGCGTGGATAACGGCCAAGGAATGAGCTTGGCCGGAATGCACGGAGGCATCAAGCAGACTTCCCAAAGCCTTGGTGGAGTCCGACATGATAACAATGTAGTCACAGTTGTCCATGGTGCAAGCCCGGACAATTGCAGTACGAAGGGAGTAAAGCTCAGCATCCTCTGCAAGAGCACTCCCAGCCACATAGCGAGATGCATGCACCTCGACTCCTTGGCGAAACACAAGTGAAGCTGCAATAGCTTGCTTGTTCCTGGTCAGTGGGGCGACTACCATCGCCGACACATACCAGAGTGGATGGTTCCTGCTTTGAAGCCTCCCAGAAGCAGTCTAACCATTCCGCCAGAGCCCAACCTTATCCTTGGGTGCCGGAGTGATATCAAAGCGAATTCCATGATGTAACTCAAGGAATCGCCCGCCTGGACGAGCCTCTGGGGCAAAGGGCTCCAGAGGCTCGCTGACTACATGGAGCATGTCATCAACGTCCATAACAGTGCCCCGCACCTTAGCGCATTGTGGGGCAGTCATAAAGGCAGCAGAGCGAGGGTGAGGAGTCACTCCTTTGGAAAAGGGCGCACTCAGAAGGAGCGCACCGGGTGAGTGTCTGAGAGGGCCGCCATGCGCAGAACACCACTGCAGCAGCACGTTTCAGGACTAAGTTGATAGGGACCAGGCCAGCAAGGGCCTCATCCCCCAGTTGGGAGGTGCGGAAGCACCGGTAATCCAGAGCGCAGCATGACGTTGCATGCTGGTCAGTAGTTTAATGGTCCCTGGCACTTAGCACCTTGGAAGAACCACAGCGAGGCCTATGTTGCGATAGGCAACACACAAGACCT
Source organism: Gymnopilus junonius (assembly GCA_015501075.1). NCBI lineage: Eukaryota > Fungi > Basidiomycota > Agaricomycetes > Agaricales > Galerinaceae > Gymnopilus > Gymnopilus junonius. Next base: position 24,226 of record JADNYJ010000272.1, read on the forward strand.
GTAAAGCAGACGCTTTTGCATGGGCGTGAGCCCCCTAGATGAGTTACCAAGCATCCGCATCGCCTTAATGGTGGTGAAGGACTTGGTGGAGTAATACCGGACATGTTCGTGAAATGTCAATTTCCGGTCAAAGAAGAAACCCAAGTACCGCCAAAACGGCTTGGGCGTCAGACGTTTGTCACGGGTGTAGGGAGCATACCCTAGATCCATGGATGGATTGAACTCAGATGAGAACGATCAAAATGGAATAACTCCGTCTTGTCGTGCTCAAGAGCGAGGGCGAACTTTGTGAAGAGTTCGAAATCACTGCATAGGACCTTTTCAGGGCTAAGCAGTTGGCGTCAAGGGTCTTTGACTGCACAATGAGTGTGCCATCATCGACATAAGAGAGCAGAGTGGTATCGGAGACCGACTCATTCTGCATGAAAGCTTCAGCACTGGTGCGAGGAAGAGTGCCGAAAGTACTGGGGACAAAGCAGAGCCCTGCCCCACCCCGACATCAGCTTGTCGGGGGTCAGATTGAAAACCGTTCCAGGCATAAGACATGGAACGGCTGACCAGGTATGATGAAAAGAATTCCACCATGTTAGGAGGGAAGCCCTGCTTCCTGAGATGCAATCAACACTTCGTGATTGAGGGAGGGAAGAACTGTGCCACGTCGAAGGCGATGACACTGGTCTTTAAGCTGCGAGCCCACCCTGCATGCACCAGGTGCATGAGGAGCAAGCCCGCATCCTCGGTGGAGCGCTGCCGCACACCACCGAGTTGATTAGGATGAAAAATATCATGCTTGACAGCATCGAATTGAATATGGTTGGAAAGCATCTTTTCAACCAATTTGCCAAGGGTGTTCAGGAGGACAATAGGCCTGAATGCCTTAGGCATAGAATACGACAGCTTGTTCGGCTTAGGAATAATCACCGACAAGGACTCCTTAAAGTGAGTGGCCAATACCCAACCCGAAGGCAGGCATTAGCCAACTGCATGAACACCTGAAGACAGTGTTCATCACGAATAATTGCCTTAAGGTGTGACCACTTAATATGATCAGGACCCGGCGCTGAGTTGTTAGAGCAGGATGCCAAGGCCTCCCTCAATTCTAACAGTGAAAAGGTGGTCCACTCTCACACTTCCATATGGGAAGGGAGGTGAGACCACTAATGTGTATGTTCGGTCAGAGGCCGAGTTGTACGTGCCATGAAGGGCATCCCAGAGGGAGGGCATATCATGGCAGGGCTGTCCATTGAATTGGATAGCCTCGGAGGGTGGTAACTTGCGCTGCTGGATCCAGTTCATAAGATCCCAGGGGCGCTTGTTGGTAGTGGCAACTTCAGTGATGCGTTCATCAAAGAACTTGTGCTTCACAGCCTTGACAGCTTTGCAGAAAATTTTATGGTTATCGTGAGAGTTATCTCGCTGATAAGCATCGAAGGAATCCTCACAAGAGTGTCCCACCAAGGACGGAGTGAGGGGAATGTGAATCGTCTTGGAATACTTTCGCCAAGCATCCGAGAAGGCCGAAGCCACATCCGAAGATACAGCCTCCACCTGATCCGGGGTGTTGATCAGCACAAAGGGATCAATGCCCTTGAGCTTCTCAATGATGGACAACACGAAGTCATCCAATTGATCCGGTGGCAGTGAGCGCATCAGAACAGTTGCTGCCGCCGGAGCAACAGAAATAGAACAGGCCAACGGAACATGGTCCGATGGCCCACACCAAGTTCCCTCTCCGAGTGCCTGCAGACAGCTCCTCGGTAGGTTGAACGAAGATGAGGTCGATGACCGACTCTCGTAGTGATGGGTTGCCAGGGATGTGAGTGGGACCCAGATTGACTGGGAGAGAAAGCATCAGTCCCAGCATAGCTGCCGTGTTCAGCAGGTTGTTGGCTGTCGTCCGATGATGCAGGACACCAGGGTCCCACTTATTCGAATGACAGTTGAAGTCACCCCCCATGTAATGAAACATTGGAAGAAAGTCGGCCTGCTCAGTGAGCAAGTCGATAGCTGTGTGCTTATCGTCCGAATACACATTCAGTAAATTAACAATGGTGTCTCCGGTAAACAGAGAACCGCCATGATGTCCGTGATCTATAAGATCGTCGCATGGCAGGGTGCCAGGGGTTCAGCCTCATCGAAACGTAGGTCAGAACGCATGGCCGAGCCCAGTGGGGTCAGGCCGAACCATTACCTTCCAATCAGGGTGGTTCGGTGCACCAATAACTGCCTCACCTTCGGATCTCTCGAAGATGGGGCACGTCATATCTCACGCCAGGGTGGCTCTTGCAAGAAAATAACGTCAAAAGAATCTTTAGAGTCGAGAGTACATCGATATGACCATAATTCTGGTTACAATTGTACGAAATAATTCTAACGTCCTCCTTTCTTCTCATTATCGAGCTAGAGGAGGGACGTTAGACGTCAAGGTCCGGAGGGCGCGTCTATCATGTACCTCGCGGTATTTAGCTAGATCCAATCGTGATCGAAGCGGTGTTCCCAGAACTTGCAGTTGCATCCTGTGGCAGGGTGCTCGCCCGGCAATTGGGGCAGCGGCCTTTGGGGCATGGCTCACCGCTGGAGTGGGGTGGCGCATACCGTCCGAATCCGGCGGAGGCCGGTTGCAGCAAGGCGTGAGGGCGCGATGCTCATCAGTGGCGTGAGGCCCGCCACACCGTGCACATCGGTGCTGGTGGGCCCTACAATCCTTGGTGAGATGACCCCAGCACTGGCACATGGGGACACCTCATTGAGCAGCAGCTGGGTTTACATAAAGCAGCTCGTCCTTGTAGCGAAAAGCTTTGTTAATAAGCATCTTCGCAGTTCATCCAGTCTGGGAATCCCAGATCTCGAAGTAGCAGTCGAACTTAGAGCTCTTTGCTGATTGACGTATGAGGCACGCATGCCCCACAAAAGGAATGCCCGAGAAGAGAGGGGCCCTTTCGAGTGCTCTTTCAATGTCAGCGATGGTGGTAGGAGTCCTCTGAAAGATGTCCGTGTAATAGGGAACATCCAAAACCTTCAGGAAGGCTTTGGACATCAGTAGTCTGACCCAGGGTGTCAGCTCCTTATTAGCATCAGAGGTGCCCTGGACAATGTTGTAGATTGCACCCTGAAGGAGCATAAGCTCATCAGTCATGGGTACGTGATTGGTGTGCAAGGCCCACCCACGATAGGCGGGCTCCGCAGAAGTGATCCGAATATCGAATTGATCGAGGGCCATCATCCGGTTGATCTCATCAACCAGCATGGCGAGTATGACATTCATCGGCGCACGGTCGTTGAACACCACGAGAACTTGGCGGCGCGTCGGGCCAGCCATGACGTAGTCCAGCCCTTTAGACTTGGCTGGGGTGGTGGGTCTAGTCGGACCCTGGGAGGGACCGGGACCGGGATCAGGGCCTGGGCCTGAGGCCCAGGTCCAGGTTTGTGGTGCCATTTGAGTGACTGCCCACTCAAAATAGCGATTAGTAAGCGACCCGCAGGTCAAGGACCCCGGAACTGGTGTCCGGAGTTTCGAGGTGAAGGAGTGCTTGGGATGGGAGGAAAGAGGAATGGGAGGGGGCCCTGGAGGGGGCGGCCTCTGATATTGGACCAGCTTCGCCTTCTGTTTGCAGGGCTGAAGCTTGGTACGAGAAGGAGCAGGAGCGGGAGCCTTGGGAGGCTCCGCAGGGTCTGCCAGAGGGCCATCTGCTTTGGAGGGGCGGACTGGGAAGACAAAGGCTCAGGAGGGGGAGCAGAGGCTTCTCCTCGAGTCTTCGCTATGTCTCAATACATGAGGTCCACTAGGGAGCTATCTGAATCAATGAGATTGCGGACGATAGACCATCTAAGAGACAGCAATCGTGCGCTAACACCCGTGGCCTCCTTGGCCCAAGGGGAAGTAGTGACCGAGTTCACTATTCAAGTAAAAAGGCCGGCATAATCAGGGCGATCTGCCCCTGATAAAGTAGAAGGCCCATTGGTCATCATAAATGAACCAATGGTCTTCAGGGACTCCGCCACAGCAACCCAGTCCCCCTCCGATCCTGTAAGGGAAAGGGCAGTAGGCTGCAGCTCTGGAGAGGCGCTTGCGAGAGGAAAACGAATGGTATCATCATCCTCCCCCATGGAAACATCGGGGGACGAAGCCCTTGAAGCAATGGGAGTAGTGGCCCGTGAGTGAATCGCTGACCGAGACTCAGCCTCCTCCTGCTCACGAGGAGCAGGGGTGGATGAAGAGTTGTTAGAGTGACTCTCACATGATATGTTACATGTCACAGAGTAGTTACATTGTAGCTAAGTCCTCCTGAAGTCCTTAGTTCTTAACTCTGGACTTCAGGTGAGTAGTACATAGTTTCTCCTTGTATTTAGTCAGTTCTTAACTCTGGACTTCAGTCCTTCTAACAGGTTATGGGCCCCAGCATCTGAGACTGCAGGAATCAACTCTATTCATTTCCTTTGCACTCTAGCAGATTGCCGCTTCGCAACTTCGATACACACATGCATACACATTCCCGGCCATGCCTATGCAGTTATATGCAGATAGCTACCCAGACAAACGTGCAAACTGTGTTTCTTCAATTTGACCATTGAGGACTCAATTCAACTTTGCTTCACAACATGCCCATTCGTTCTCGCACACATTCACAACTTCGCATACTGAGTACTGGTATTACCGCTATTCACATTGCCTCATTTCACATCATTCCAACTGCTGGTCCTCGAGTTATCATTGAAGATTGTCTTGCATCTCAACTCAGTGAGATCAGCACTTCGTTCATCTTTGCGCATTTCCTTGCCTACACCCTTGCCGCATTCTTTGCAACATGGACTATCTGTTATAGGTCACACCCTTGATGTGCCTGCTTCATTGCATCCTCATTTGATCACCTCGTCATTCACAATCAATACTTATTCCTATAAAGTGTCAACTCTACTACTTTGCCTTTTTGCCTTTTCAGCCTCATTCTGCCCACTATGAACACCAACTCCACTCCTACCTTCCAAAAACATTCTGACACCAACTATGGCACCTGGAACAGTGAAATGGAGGCCTGGTTCCACGCAACTGGCCTGTGGCACATAGTGTCTGCTAAGCAAGCTAAGCCCAGAATTTCAACCTCACCCACCGACTCAGACCTTGAAAAAGTGGAGATTTGGGAGCAGAAAGCAGACAAGGCAGCTGGGATACTGTTCTTGATGGTGGAGGCACCACAGAGGGTGCATTTCAATGGAATCAGGGACGATCCAGTGGCAATGTGGAAGGCTTTGGAGGACATCCATTTGCAGAAGAAGCCAGGTTCTAGGTTCAATGCCTATGATGACCTATTCTCCATTCGCAAATTAGAGGAGGAATCACTGCAGGCCCTTCTCAATTGAGTTGACACTGCTCTGCAGCAAATTAGGGACCTCAGACCGAAGGATTTCACTCTGGAGAAGCTGGATGAGGAGTTGGCTTGCATGGCACTCATTAGGGAGCTCCCTGATGAATACAGCGCATTTGTGTCATCTCTACTGCTCAAGGACTCCCTCTCCAAGTCTACTCTTCAAGCTGCATTTGTTACAGAGGATATACAACACAAACGACGTGCAAATGATGCTATATCAGTTGGGAGCGCTCTGGCTGCTTCCTCTGACTCTGGGAAGCGTCCCTGTATCTTCTGCAATGACCCAGCGCATGGAATCAAGGATTGCGATGCATACAAGCAAGGAGCAGAGTATGCAACCAACAAGCGCACTATCTGGGCCAATAAGCCACCAAAAGTGCGAAAAGCAAAGGCTGCAGCTGCAGCTGCCTCCACAGACTCCACATCTTCATCAGGAGTGACTGAATTCGCTGGAAATGCAAGTCATCGCTCTTCTACCTCACTCCCACCTGCTGATAATGACTGGACTGCAGACACAGGTGCCACATCTCATATGACCCCACATCGTCATTGGATGCGCAATTACATTCCCTTTCACACTGGGGTAAAGTTAGCAGATGGCAGCATTGTTAGTTCAGCAGGAATTGGAACTGTGGTGTTTCACCCAGTTATTAGAGGTCAGGCAATGCATCCAGTAGAGTTTTCTAGAGTCCTTCATGTACCAGCACTTCAATCAAACCTTCTCTCATGCTTATACCTTGTCAGAGTAAAGGGCTTTGAGATTCACATCAATTCAGAGCAAATGGCCTTCAATCTGCGAAATGAGACCCTATTCTGTGCTCCCTTGAAGTCCAACAACTCTGCAATTCTGGGAGGACGCACCACACTTAGTCAAGAGTCTGCACACTGGGTTTCAACACTACCACTTACTCCTACACTCTGGCATCGTCGCTGTTGTCACCACAATCATGCAGACATCTCTAAGATGCACAGAAATGGTCTGGTGACTCGCATGGCGGCCCTCTCGGACACTCACCCAGTGCGCTCTCTTCTGAGTGCACCCTTTTCCAAAGGAGTGACTCCTCACCCTCGCTCTGCTGCCTTTATGACTGCCCCACAACGCGCTAAAGTGCAGGGTACTGTTATGGACATCGATGACATGCTCCATGTAGTCAGCGAGCCGCTGGAGCCCTTTGCTCCAGAGGCTCGTCCAGGTGGGCGATTCCTTGAGTTACATCATGGAATTCGCTTTGATATCACTCCGGCACCCAAGGATAAGGTGGGGCTCCAGCGCGAATGGTTAGACCGCTTCTGGGAGGCCTTGAAGCGGGAACCATCCACTCTGATCTGTGTCGGTGATGGTAGTCGCCCCACTGACTGGAACAAGCAGGCTATTGCAGCTTCACTTGTCTTTCGCCAGGGAGTTGAGGTGCATGCATCTCGCTATGCAGTGGGGAGTGCTCTTGCAGAGGATGCGGAGCTCTATTCCCTTCATACTGCAATTGTCCGGGCTTGCACCATGGACAACTGTGACTACATTGTTATCTTGTCAGATTCCACCAAGGCTTTGGGGAGTCTGCTTGATGCCTCCATGCATTCCGGCCAGGGTCATTCCTTGGCTGTGATCCGCGCCTTACAGAGTGGTGGACCAGAGGTCCTGACCGCCACATCTCTCTTCATCATGTCCCATCTTCTTTGAAGTGGGGTATACACTACCAAGCTCATCTCATGGCTACTGAGCTTTCTGTAGCGGTGGGGCCTAACACGCCACATTCACTTGCATCGTTGTGCAAAGCAGCGGACGATAATCTGGGGAAGGCTGGCAAGAGTTGTTCCAGCAACCTTCATACTCAGGGCGACAATTTTTGTCGCTCACCGACCTCGACGGGGGTCGACTCGAACCACGGGCCAAACGAGGCAGTCCCTGGCTTCAAGCTGTAGGCGGCAACCTGACTCTCTTTACAAGGGTCACTCGCGCCATCACCAACCATGCTCCCATCGGGGAGTACTACTCTCGATTCAACATCCCCGAATCCACCAGTTGCGAGTGCGGCCACCATACCCAAACTCGTGATCATTTGTTCCGGATGTGTCCCCAGCACGACCGTCATGACTATCCAGTTCATCTGGATCAGCTCGTATCCTTTTTGAAGGCTAATCCTACAGCATTCGCCTTCAACCGCCCCCCTCGGGGTGTCGGATAACTTGGTCGGGCAAGGTAGGTGTTGTTCCTGTTGGCTGGGTTCGGCGGTCTGGGGTGCGCTCAGAACAGAGTCCTAATACTTGGCGGGCTTCGGCCTTGCTGGGTTGAGGGTGGGGGTCTGGGTTCTGGAGCTTCGGCGCTATCGACAGACAAGTGTGACCCCCTGCTTCGGTGACCCGAAATGGTCTGCCTTCAGTGGCTAACACAGTATGCGTGCATCCTGGGCTGTCGGGTTTGGCTGGCGGGCCCCCTTCCGGTGCCCTTCTTCTACTTTGTTGGACCCCTCCCTTCAGTCGGGGCATCAACGAGAGTACGGGCCCATTGTTTTATGGTCCCAAGTCGGCCCACGGGAGCCAGTCTCGCACTAGGCGTAGTTTAATGGTAGATTACTTGGGTGTATGTATATCTGCGACCGGACTGCTTTCGCGCACCGGTATATAAATCCTTGATTTAAAAAAAAAAAAAAAAAAAATCATTGTTGCGAGTGCATAGGCCCAGAACCAAAGGGGCAGGCCAGCTTCAAAGAGCATTGCTGAGATATCATCAGACATAGTTCTGTTTGCTCTCTCTGCTACTCCATTCTGTTGTGGCCTATTCCTGGTGCTGTGTCGCCTAATTATCCCACAACTGTCTGTAAATGCGATAAACTCCTTAGACATGTATTCCCCAGCTTTATCGTCCTGTAATGCTTTGATTTTTGCATCCAATTGGTTCTCTGCCCATGCTTTGAACTGTTTGAAGGCTGTAAATGTTTTGCTCTTTCGCTTTAGAAGGTAGGCAGCTTAGAGTGAAGTGCAGTCATCAATATAAGTGACCCAGTATCTATAGCCCTCAGGGGTTGGAGTACGAATGGGGCCATGCAGATCTGAGTGTACAAGCTCTAGAGGCTTGGTAGCTCTGCTGGGTGAAGTTGGGAAAGGATTGGAACACATCTTGCCTGCTAAACAAGGCTCACAAACTAAGTCAGGCTTTTCCTTCAAATCCAGAGTCATTCCAGTCACCAATCTCAGCAATGCTCTTTGAAGCTGGCCTGCCCCTTTGGTTCTGGGCCTATGCACTCGCAACAATGATTTTTTTTTTTTTTTTTTTAAATCAAGGATTTATATACCGGTGCGCGAAAGCAGTCCGGTCGCAGATATACATACACCCAAGTAATCTACCATTAAACTACGCCTAGTGCGAGACTGGCTCCCGCGGGCCGACTTGGGACCATAAAACAATGGGCCCGTACTCTCGTTGATGCCCCGACTGAAGGGAGGGGTCCAACAAAGTAGAAGAAGGGCACCGGAAGGGGGCCCGCCAGCCAAACCCGACAGCCCAGGATGCACGCATACTGTGTTAGCCACTGAAGGCAGACCATTTCGGGTCGCCGAAGCAGGGGGTCACACTTGTCTGTCGATAGCGCCGAAGCTCCAGAACCAAAGCCCCCATCCTCAACCCAGCAAAGCCGAAGCCCGCCAAGTATTAGGACTCTGTTCTGAGCGCATCCCAGACCGCCAAACCCAACCAACAGGAACAACACCTACCTTGCCCAACCAAGTTATCCGACACCCCGAGGGGGGCGGTTGAAGGCGAATGCTGTAGGATTAGCCTTCAAAAAGGATACGAGCTGATCCAGATGAACTGGATAGTCGTGACGGTCGTGCTGGGGACACATCCAGAACAAATGATCACGAGTTTGGGTATGGTGGCCGCACTCGCAACTGGTGGATTCGGGGATGTTGAATCGAGAGTAGTACTCCCCGATGGGAGCATGGTTGGTGATGGCGCGAGTGACCCTTGTAAAGAGAGTCAGGTTGCCGCCTACAGCTTGAAGCCAGGGACTGCCTCGTTTGGCCCGTGGTTCGAGTCGACCCCCGTCGAGGTCGGTGAGCGACAAAAATTGTCGCCCTGAGTATGAAGGTTGCTGGAACAACTCTTGCCAGCCTTCCCCCGGATTATCGTCCACTGCTTTGTGCAATGATGCAAGTGAATGTGGCGTGTTAGGCCCCACCGCTACAGAAAGCTCAGTCACCATGAGATGAGCTTGATAGTGTATGCCCCACTTCAGAGAAGATGGGAAATGATGAAGGGAGATGTGGCGGCCAGGGCCAGTACTTTACCTTAAGCCATTAATTTCAAGTAGACTCCAGTAGAGTCTGCTGGACTCCAGCAGACTCCAGCAGACTCTAGTAGACTCTAGCTGGAGTCTACTAGAGTCCAACTGGAGTCCACTAGAGTACCGGAGTCTACCGGAGTCTACTGGAGTCCAACCGGAGTCCAACCGGAGTCATACCGGAGTCATACCGGAGTCATACCGGAGTCATACCGGAGTCATACCGGAGTCATACGGAGTCATACGGAGTCATACCAGAGTCATACCGGAGTCATACCAGAGTCATACCGGAGTCATACTGAGTTGTAACAGAGTCATACTGGAGTCTGGTTGAACTTTATATTTCTTAAATTGGTGTTGTTGGTGGCAGTCTGATAGACATTTTTATTCTTCTCATCAACATAATGCACATAACCAGCTATATTAGCTTTGCTTGAAACATTGACTAGTTTTGGTTTTGTAAAATACTTTCTCCAATGCTTTAGTTTAAAGTTTAAACTAGTGAAAACCAACCAAGTCAATCTAAATATTATAGCAATATAGCACTCTTTTATAGTCCCAAATTTAAGTCAAACTAAAGCTTATTGTTGAAACCAACAAATATAGTACCAATAATAATAAACTAGCAAGTTAATTACTTGTCTATATTTACATACAGTTTGTGGCTTGATATTAACCAAAAGTTTTAAATTAATACTTTGAACAAGTTTTTACTGCTTTGAAAGGTTAAGAAAATATTCTAATAAAACTTTGGCTTATATTGTTATTTAAAATATCAAAAAGTACTATATTATAGAATAATCTGCCATACTGCATAATCAAATAGAACTGTAGTTAGTATCTGCACCAGTTTGGATACAGATATACCTGGATAGTAATCACACTAGTACTTATTAAAAAAGCATACTTGCAACTTGCAACTAATTGTGACTTTTATGTATTCAAAAATAAATAACTTAGTAAGATTTTCAGCTCAGTTTCTGTATATGCAGTTAATTCTGAAGCACATAATATTTAGCAGTTGTAAGTAGTAATTACATTATGTATATAGTAAATAATATATAAAGTGTTGTATCTGCCCAAGAAAAAAAAGGTGCCTACTCATTCATCCCTTGAAGTCTGTTTTCCCTTACTTATATAGTTTCTCTTTCATGATAGTCATAGCCTAGTAAGAGCAGCCAAGCATTATGTATTTAACAGTATATTTCTAGTAATGCTAGCAGGTACTAGCACTATTAGAGCTGATCAGATTGCTTTGAGTACTAATATGATTATTATGTATCAGTTTAGGGTATTATAGAAAGAAAGATAGATGGGATAATTCTAGAATTATTCTGATGATAGATAGCATAATATGCAGCTAGTAGCAGAAAATAGCAAAATTTGACTGAGTTATTTATTTTGTAATACATAAATAGTTATAACTAGTGCTATCAAATCTTTTGACACTATTTGGGTAAGCATCTTTTTATACCTTAGTCTGACAAATAGCTAATAGAGTGTTGAACTAGTATTATGATAATAGTTCTAACATTTGGCTATTATAATAGGCTTTGGGTTTTTCTGACAAAGCTCAACTTATGTTGAAACTATATAAGAATTATTTCTATTGCTATAATTGTGTAATTATAGCTAAAGTATTCTTTTTTACTAGATATAAAACCACCATACTTTAAAGTCAAAATAAATATATTAGATACATAATTATAAATTCAAATAAAGTTTTATATTGGACTAATTTATTTCAAGAGTCTAATATTCATTTGCTATTATGATTTGATTTATTGGGTTTTTTGTCTTTATTTTAATTGTTTGGCAGTTTTCTGGGGTAGTATATAGCTTAAAGCAACTTAAATATTATTTAACAGCTTAAATAAAACTGATTTATATTTTTTCACATTTGATTTTAATTTATTAGCATTTATAGTTGATTGATTTGGTCTTTATTTTAATTATTTGATAGTTTTCTAGGGTATTATTTAGCTTATAGCAACTTAAATGTGAGTTAACAGCTTAAATAAGATTGATTTCTATTTTATCACATTTGATTTTAATTTATTGGCATTTATATTTAATTGATTTAGTCTTTATTTTAGTTATTTGACAGTTTCCTGGGATTTTATGTAGTTTAAAGAGACTTAACTGTCATTTGACAATTATATTACTTTCTGAAAATCTTTTTAATGGCTTTTTTGAATTTTGTAGCATTTATTACAGTTTTATTTGTATTTTAATCTTGTTATTTCGACAATTTTGTGAGGTTTCAGCCATCTCGGACAGGGAAATGGGTTGTTTGAGCCCCGCAATATGATTTGTCATAATTCTAGGCCCTGCACGTGCTCGAGAAGGGCCCAGATCCATTGAAAATCAGGTGGGACGGCTCTGTTTGCAGACATCGGAGATGCCCGGGTCAAGAATTCGCAGCCGTGTTGCCTTTATTCCAGTTGACCGACATGGCCGAGGCCGACACGCCATGTCCGATCAACTCCGAGGCCAGCCGTGATGCCGTGGAAACCATTCGGAATGACTTTCCGAGTGGTCTGTGCATGGGTCACAGGACAATTCCGAACACAGCCATTTATGCGTAAGCGGCTGTGTTGGTTCATTCTTCCCTTTTCCCCCCCTTCCCCCCTACTGTCAATGCTTCCCCCACTGTCAACACCCCCCTCCCTCCCTCTGGCTCACTGTCAACAACCCACCCCACTGTCAACCCACCCCACTGTCAACAACCCCACCCCCACTGTCGAGTCTCCATGCCCATTGAACACCCCAGGGACCCAGCCCAGGCTGTCAGCGGGTACAGCATGCATCCGACGACGCATGGTGCCACTCGAGGTGCCCACCTAACCCCTTCACAAGCGAAGTCGCGAACACCCACGAGAGCACCACGGAGCCCCAACATGGGCAGCAGCCGCAAGCCGACAACATAGGCGCCAACACCCCCCCTCCAGAGGTTCCCAAAATGTGGCAAATGAAACGTAGGCACCAGGACGATGACAACGATGACACGCAGCTGCGCCAGGTCCCAACGACGAGGAGGATGGAGGTAGCGAGGGCTTCACGGAAAGTGAAGCCGATGGGAGTGACGAAAGCAGCAAGGATGGTGCTCACGCGCCGCCTCGAAGCTCGCATCGGAAAGGGTCCAGCAGATGGAAGGAGAGGGAGAGTAGGGAGGAAGTGAGGAGTGACGATGATGACGACGATGACGAGGGTGCCCCCCCTATGAATACCACCCCCATCGCGACACCAGCACATGACGAGAAGCACCCACCCGTCTCACAACACCAGCACCCAACAACAGGCACCCACTGCCCATCACGAACCAGCACATGATGCGAATCCAATGCCCAATGCCCACCGCCCACGCCCATCATGACACAAGCACGAGGTGACGACCGCCCATCCAGGCCCTTACCCACCACCCTCATGTGAGCTCAGCATCTCAGAGCAGACGTTGACAACGTCCCCACCACATGTGAATGTAGCGCCGCGGGAAGGGATGTCGAGGACGTATCCACTCAGGGTAGCATCATGGGAAGGGGTAGGACTGGCACACGTATGTCCAGCCACACTGGGGGCAAGAAGAGGGTGGGTTGGGTTGAGCAATCAGAGAGCGAGGAGCTAGGAGGGTATGGTGAGCCAGAAGGGGGGGAGGTAGGAGACCAGTGGCTCAGTCGAGGTCATTGCCGTGCAGTATGCTCAGCCCCAGGCAAAGGCTGTAGAGGCTCAACGTGCAAAGGTGACCAAAGCTGGTGGCCATAAATCCAAGTAATTACACATAAATTATTTTTAAATTATTTTTATTCTTATACATTGTGTGTGCAGGGGTAAAGAGAAAGCCAAGGCATCTCGTGCAAAGGTGCAAGCTACTATACATCTCACAAAGTATGTTGTGATATTAATAATTTAAGTTGTTTAATTAATATATTTATTCCAAACTAAAGGACAGAACGAGAGATTGAAATCAGTGGCATTTCAATTGCTCCACCACCTCAGCCTTCCACCTCTTTACATTCCACTAGTGCTCATCACAAGAAGGATTCAGAGCCACATGGTCATCTTCAGTCTCCTTCAGCACTCTCACCTCATTGCCGTGCAGTGAGCCCTACAGGCTCACCTCAACCACGTGGACGAAGTAGAAGTATTTCACCAATATTAACATGGCCTAGAGCTTCAAAATCCAATTTCAAGCAGAATGCAGGATCTCCATCCAAGTCCCATGGTCAAGCTATGCAAATTGAAGAGCCAGTTACCCCTCCACGTCACAAGTGTGCAATTTCAGAACTTCCACCTTGGACTCCAGATAATCTTAATGAAGGTAATGCAGATGCAATTATATTAAATGCTTTAGTTTAATCTATTGTTTCTATTAGATATTGTTATGAGAAGCCCACCAAAGCAGCATATGTTAGAAGTAGTGATCAAACACTTCTAACAATGTTCTATAAACATTAGATTAGCTTTAGAATAGACTTAGAATTAGTTTCACTTCATTTGGACACTTGTAGTTTACTAAGTTTCTGCTTTTGGTCGCGTTTTCACTAGTATTTTGCGAATTACTCGGCGTAGAGTTAGAATTTCGGAAAACGGATTTGAGATCTGAAATCAGGTCGAAAATCCGGTTCTAGTGATATAGCATACATGGCATTTAAAGTATGTTTGTGTTTTGACATTTTCGAATTGTCCACATTTTGGGTGTTTTGTCACGCCTCGCGGTTTTTGGGCACGTAGCTACATTAGATACTATGTTTCCTACTATGTCAAGCGAAAGCAAGACACTACGATTTGAATTGAACAAGTTATAAGCATTTTGAGTTATACTCTGTGATTCTCAGTGATTGCTGTACTTGAGCATACTAGTTGGTTGAGCTGTGTTAACTACACAGATCCTTGCTTATTTGTGCAAGTCTAACAGGTTATGGGCCCCGAGCTCTAACTTGGCATAACTGATTGAGTTGCATACTGCTAGTAACTGTGTTCTGTGGGCTTATATTGAACTACTATTAAACCTAGTTCAAATCTTGAAGTTGGATTATATTGATCACACCTGTGATTGATTACACTTGAATTATACTTGACTACACTTGTTGTCAAATTGGGAATTATGTCTGCAAGCAATTCAGACACTATGGCTAGAATCAAGCCATTGTCCAATTCAAACTATCCTGAATGGAGTGGTGAGATGAGGGCATGGCTGATGAGAAATGGGCTATGGAGGCTTGTCTCTGGCAAGGAGACTTTGCCTAGTGATGTAGCAGGGCAGGATAAGTGGGAAGCGAAGGCTGAGAAGGCAGCAGGGGAGATCTATCTCTTGGTAGAGAGTGATCAGAGGGTGCACTTCAGAGGGCATGAAGATGACCCAGTCAAGATGTGGACATTGTTAGAGGCTGCCCACCTATCAAAGAAGCCTGGCGCACGCTTTAATGCATATGACGACCTGTTTTCTATCAGAAAACAGGATGATGAAAGCTTGATGCAATTGGGGCTCAGAATAGAGAAGTCAATGCAGGCCATTCAGAACCTGCGCCCAGCTACCTTCACTATTGAAGAGCTGGATGAAGAGCTCCAATGCATGGCACTGATCCGTGCCTTACCAGAGGAATACCGTGTCTTGTCATCATCATTGTTGTTGATGCCGAAACTTGACAAGGGTACAATTCTGCAAGCATTCAGAAGTGACGAGTTAAATCGTCAACGTCAGGAGTCAGCTAGTGTTGCCAAGACAGGTGGCAACAATTGGAAGAAGAAGAAGGGTGGCCCAAGCAATGGAAACAACTATCACAGCCATGGAGTTTCAAGTGGGCACAGTGGCAATTCGGACAAGAAGGCAAAAGACATCACTTGTTTCTTTTGTCATGATAAGGGTCATTGGATGTCAGACTGCCCTATCCTTAATGAGCTGAAAGGAAGGGTTAAGAGCAACATTGAGGGTGCTAAAAAGGCAGAGGTTGAACGGGCAGCGAATGTTATGGAGAGCGCTGGCAAGGCAAGTGCTGTTTCTGACTTGGAGGCAAATGCTACATCTTCTAATGTGTTTGAATGGAACACTGATACAGGAGCCACTTCTCATATGACCCCACACCGTAATTGGATCCGCAATTATACCCCCTATAGAGTCCCAATCAGACTAGCGGATCATAGAGTTATCTATTCTGAAGGTGTTGGTTATGTGAAATTTAGACCTGTAATAGATGGGAAACAATATAGAGATGTATTATTTACTAGAGTCTTACATGTACCTGCCTTACGTAATAACCTTCTTGCTGTTCTCTATTTGACTAAGTACAAGGGAATTGATGTTCATATTTCTTCTGCAAAGATGGACTTCCTTGAGAAAGGTCAACTATTGTTCCGTGCTTCTATTGCTGAGGATGATATTGGTTATCTAGATGGTTCAACAGTAGATATAATGGAGAATGTGCATTTGGCCTCTACACTGCCCCTTGACTTGTCTTTATGGCATAAACGGCTTGGACACCACAACTATGATGATATCAAGCTTATGATATCTAAGGATATGGTTGATGGTTTGGTACTGGATTCCAAGGCAAAGCCTGATCCAATCTGCGAACCCTGTTTGGCTGGAAAGATGCATGCAAATCCTTTTCTTCCTTCACAGCATCGAGCTACAGAACTCCTAGAATTAATTCACTCTGATGTGCATGATCTTGGTGTTATCTCTCACGAAGGCTATCGTTATTGGGTATCTTTTGTAGATGACTCATGTCGCTTTAAGGCATTAATGCCTATGAAGCACAAGAGTGACCAGTTTACTTGTTTTAAGAAGTTCAAAGCATATGCTGAGAACTTGACTGGTAAAAAGATCAAGCGCTTCAGAGATGATAAAGGTGGTGAATACATGTCTAAGGAATTCTGTGACTATATGGATGCTTGTGGTATTGTCAGGGAACATAGTGTTCGTAATCGACCTCAGCAAAATGGAGTAGCTGAGAGAACAAACAGGACATTTGCAGAAAGGATTGTGGCACTGCTTGAAGAATCTGGTCTGTCGAAACGCTTTTGGGTTGAGTGTCTAGCTGCACTTGTACATGTTGTGAATCGTTGTCCCACATCTGCTCTTGTTGGTAAAACACCTTATGAAGGATGGCATGGAAGCAAGCCAAGTGTGAGTCATTTGAGGGTCTGGGGATGTGTTGCATATGTTCATATTCAGCGGGACAAGAGGGAGAAGTTAGGTTCTCATATGGAGAAGTGTATCTTTATTGGGTATCCTGATGGTTACAAGGGATGGAAGTTTTACAACCCGGTAACTAAGAAGATCATTATCTGTGAACGTGCAGATTTTGATGAGCGCTACACATTTGGTGGCCAACTATTGCAAGGACCTAATTCAGATTCAGGAACTCCTCCAACAGAACCACGCCCACTGGTTCCAATGCAGGAAAATGATGATGCACCATCTAATGTCAGTGACAATCTTCTGCCGCAATTAGAGGTTCAGCCTACAGCAGAACCCATTGTACAGCCTGTGCGTCAGCCAGCTATTAGGAAACCAGAAGAAGTCAAACCAGAACCTGAACTTGATGAACCACGAGCTGAATCACCTGGGCTTGAATATTTGGATGATGATCCTCAAGAAGAGCATGAAGCACTGCCATCTCCTGTTCCTAGACTTAGACACCGCCGCAGAAATGAGGTTGATCCAGTTGAGTTATCAGACTCTGATGATAGGCCATTGCCTCTGAGAAGGTCTAAACGTGCCCCACATCCTCCTACTGAATGGTGGACAGTTGCTCGCAATCGTACATCAGCAGTACCTGACCCTGACCTTGATGATGGGGATGATGATGATGAGGATTTTGAAGATGCACATGTTGTGCATGGTGGCAAACCTGACCCTCAATCATATAAGGAGGCTATTTCATCTGATGAGTCTGATAAATGGAAGGCTTCCATGTTGGAAGAATACAACTGGCATCTGGAAAATGGAACATGGACTATTGTGGAGCTTCCTGAGGATAAGAATGCTATTGGGTGTAAATGGGTATTTAAAACCAAGTACAATGCAGATGGGTCAATTGAGAGATTCAAATCACGTGTGGTTGCAAAGGGCTTTAGCCAGCGACCTGGGCAGGACTATTTTGAAACCTTTGCTTCAACTATGCGTCAGGCAACTGTGCGTGTTGTGTTAGCTCTGGCTGCTATTGAGGATATGGAATTGCGTTCAGTAGATATCTCCTATGCATTCACTAACAGTGATATTGATGTGGAGATCTATATGCAGCAGCCAGAGGGATTCAAGCAGGGTGGAAAGAATCATGTCTGTAAGCTCAACAAGTCCCTGTATGGGTTAAAGCAGGCTTCACGCTTGTGGGGTGAGACCTTAGGAAAGGTGCTGTCTGATCTTGGGTTTAGGAAGACCTATAGTGATGCCTCACTCTACATCTATGACCGAGATGGCATCAAAGTCATAGTACCTGTCTTTGTTGATGACATTACTATGGCATCTAAGTCAAAGGAATTGCTGGACAACTTTGTAATTGAACTCGGCAAGCGATTCAAACTAAGAGATTTAGGTGAAACCCACTTCTTATTAGGTGTTGAAGTAACCAGAGATCGCAAGAATCGCAAATTGTACCTGGCTCAGCGCCAGTACATCATCAATAAGCTGGAAGAGTTCAATATGGCTGATTGCAAACCAATTGGCACACCTATGGTGCCTGGTTCAAAGTTGACCTCTGAGCAAAGTCCTAAGACTATGGATGAAGTGATGGAAATGAAAGACATCCCATACATAAGCGCCGTTGGATCCCTCATGTATCTGGCTACCATGACTCGTCCTGATATTGCATACACTGTTGGTGTATTAGCCCGCTTTAATTCCAATCCTGGAATGACCCACTGGAAGGCTGTCAGACACCTGTTCCGCTATTTGAAGGGCACAGTTGATATGAAGCTAGAGTATGGTCCTGATGAAGAGATTGGCAATCACTTGTTTGCAACTTATTGTGATGCTGATCATGGTGGGGACAAGGACTGTGGCAAATCAACTAGTGGATACATGGTTAAGCTTGGTTCAGGGGTTGTTTCATGGCGAAGCAAACTGCAGCCTGTGGTCACTAGGTCGACAACAGAAGCAGAGTTCATTGCTGGAGGAGCTGCTGGCATGGAGATAAGATGGATGCAGAATCTGTTACAGGAATTGGGCTATCATCCTACTACACCTGCAAAGTTGTATATGGATAATCAGTCAGCCATGTCTGTTGCAAAGAATCCAGAACATCATGGGCGAATGAAGCATTTGGATCTTTGCTTTTACTGGTTGCGGGATCAGGTAGAGATGAAAAGGATTCTGCCCCATTATATTCGAACAGAGGACATGCCTGCAGATCTGTTGACCAAGGCACTGCCTAAGCCCCAAGTGAAGAAGCTTAGAGAGTTAATGGGATTGGTAATGGGAGATGTTCGATCAGGGGGTTGTGTGGAAGATATGGAGTGAATGATGCTCCATCTCCTTTTGAATTGTTGAAGTGTTTCATCAGGGGGTTGTGTTAGAAGTAGTGATCAAACACTTCTAACAATGTTCTATAAACATTAGATTAGCTTTAGAATAGACTTAGAATTAGTTTCACTTCATTTGGACACTTGTAGTTTACTAAGTTTCTGCTTTTGGTCGCGTTTTCACTAGTATTTTGCGAATTACTCGGCGTAGAGTTAGAATTTCGGAAAACGGATTTGAGATCTGAAATCAGGTCGAAAATCCGGTTCTAGTGATATAGCATACATGGCATTTAAAGTATGTTTGTGTTTTGACATTTTCGAATTGTCCACATTTTGGGTGTTTTGTCACGCCTCGCGGTTTTTGGGCACGTAGCTACATTAGATACTATGTTTCCTACTATGTCAAGCGAAAGCAAGACACTACGATTTGAATTGAACAAGTTATAAGCATTTTGAGTTATACTCTGTGATTCTCAGTGATTGCTGTACTTGAGCATACTAGTTGGTTGAGCTGTGTTAACTACACAGATCCTTGCTTATTTGTGCAAGTCTAACAGCATATACCTGCATATGGTGCATCTCGCTCAACTGGAGGTATTTTGCGTGGTCGTGCAAGTGGCAATGTATTCAATATGGCTGATGCAAATCAAGTGTGGCTAGATCAGTCAAACACAGTCGATATGGTTGATCGAGGCAAAATTCTTTTGTTTCACTCAGCAGATAGCCCACAAAATGTTAAAATCACCAACAACACCCCAATAGTGCGGATTCCAGTTAAGGATATATCTCAGTGCCCTACAATCAAAACAGTGGTTCACCGAGCAACTGAAGACTTTGAACCTATGCAAAGCAAGTTGATGATGTTTATTTTATATTATTTAATACTAATTTTTAAAATATTTTAGCAAATCCCAAGCTTGTTTTTTGCATGTATCATCATGATGAGCATGACTGGACCAGTTATGGTATTTATACCAAAATCATGGCATTTTCTGATGATGAAGACATCGATGCACCATGGTTCAGAGATTCTAATGGCAAAAACATCATCTGTGTATTAGCAGTAAGTGATAATCAGTTTTTTAACTCAATCTATTATATAATGACATGTTATATAGACAACATTTGATTTTAGTTCATTGTATAAAACCCCTGCATCAATCACTCTGCATGAATCTACTACATCCATGCAGCCACATGCCTCTACTTCTTCTGCAACTGCAAATCCATTATCAGCACATTCAACTGACAAAGATCTGCTCATTGACTATTTTGAAATTTCAAGAGATCTTATAGGTACCATACGTCAAGGTAAGTCTATTTAATTATTTGATGTATATAATAATATAGATCTAACATATACCATAGGATTGCGAACTAACTGGAAGAAGTATCAAGCTACTATTACTGCACTTGAGCATGGGCTGGCTCTTCATGCATCTGGTCAATGGCCATCCCACTTTCCACGTTTTAGCCAGGAGATGATTATGGAGCTAGTTATTGGCAGATCTCATTGGCATAGCAGCTATCGCTTTATGGAAGCAGTTGCAGAAAACCATCCTGATATGGTAGCCTGGTTGGAAATGGAGCACAGTACACCAGAGCAAGATACTAAAGTCTGGGGTTTCCGTGTTCCTGTTAGCAAACTAGGCTGGCCTGATCTAGAGCGTTATCTTAGGAAGCATGGCACTTATCCTCCATCACGTTCCCAAAAGACTCAGCCAGTTGCTTCATCATCTCGTCATCAGCTATCTCATCATCATCAATCTCCATCTCTACAACGTCAATCTACATCTTCTCATCGTTATCGATCACCATCTCCTCGTCATTACAGCCGATGCCAGAATTTACCTGCACACTCACATAGCATGCAACAAGATTCACGTTCACACAGCCGCCATCGCAAGTCACCATCTCCTAGTCAGTCTCGAGAAAGATACTCTAAATCATCTTACAAAGGCAAGGAGCCTATGAGAAGATAAATACAGTATGTTGGATTGTTTTAGCTTGTTTTATGTGTTTATATTTATTTTTCTATGCTCTGGCTATACACGCAAAGTTCAGAGTGGGTTTACTTGTTTGATCATTAGCTTGATGCTTATGGGACTTGTATATAAAACACACATTGTTTTGATTGTATTCTGCTTTGAACAAACTTGTAGTTTTCTGTAGATACACATATAGCAGAGTCTACAATAAGGACTTTGAATCTCATGTAACTAGTAAATTTTCTCTGTAGATACACGATAGTACAGAGTTACTGCAATTGTAATTTAATTGTAGTTTTAGTTGTACTGTGCAAAGACAAG
>JADNYJ010000273.1:0-45436 GCA_015501075.1 Gymnopilus junonius
GTGGGGTGGTGCATACCGTCGAATCCGGCGGAGGCCGGTTGCAGCAAGGCGAGGGCGCGATGCTCATCAGTGGCGTGAGGCCCGCCACACTGCGCGCAGTGGTGCTGGTGGGCCCTACAATCCTTGGTGAGATGACCCCAGCGCTGGCAACGCTGGCACATGGGGACACCTCGTCGAGCAGCAGCTGGCTTTACATAAAGCAGCTCGTCCTTGTAGTGAAAAGCTTGTTGATAAGTGTCTTTTGGTACGTCCAGTCTGGGAGTCCCAGATCTCAAAGTAGCAGTCGAACTTGGAGCTTTTGCAATTGATGTACGAGGTGCACATGCCCTGCAAAGGAATGCCCGAGAAGAGAGGGCCCTTTCGAGCACTCTCTCAATGTCGGCGATGGTGGTGGGAGTCCTCTGGAAGATGTCCGTATAATAGGGAACATCCAAAACCTTAGGAAGGCTTTGGACATCGGTAGTCCGACCCAGGGCATCAACTCCTTATTAGCATCGGAGGTGCCCTGGACAACATTATAGATCGCACCCCGAAGGAGCATAAGCTCATCAGTCATGGGCACGTTTGGTGTGCAGAGCCCACCCACAATAGGCAGGCTCCGCAGAAGTGATCCAAATATCAAATCGGTTGAGGGCCATCATCCGGTTGATCTCATCAACCAGCGTAGCGAGTATGACATTCATCGGCACATGGTTGTTGAACACCACGAGAACTTGGCGCGCGCATAGGGCCAGCCGTGACGTAGTCAAGCCCTTTAGACTTGGCTGGGGTAGAGGGTCTAGTCGGGCCCTGAGAGGGTCTGGAACCAGGGTCGGGGCCTGGGCCAGAGGCAGCCCGGGTCCAGGTTTGTGGTGCCATCTGAGTGACTGCATGCTCAAAATAGCGATTAGTAAGTGATCCGCGGGTCGAGGACCCCGGAACTGGTGTCCGGAGTTTCGAGGCAAAGGAGTGCTTGGGTGGGAGGAGAGGGGAATGGGAGGGGGCCTGGAGGGGGCGGCCTCTGATATTGAACCAGCTTCGCCTTTGTTTACGGGGCTGAAGCTTGGTGCGAGAAGGAGCGGGAGCGGGAGCCTTGGGGGGCTCCGCAGGGTCGCTGGAGGGCCAGTCTGCTTTGGAGGGGCGGACTGGGAAGATGAAGGCTCAGGCTGAGCGGAGGAGCAACCCCCCTTCTCGAGTCTTCCGTAGGTCTCGATACATGAGGTCCGCTAGGAACTTCAGAATCGATGAGATTGCGACGACGACCATCTAAGAGACGCGATGTGCGCTGACACCCGTGGCCTCTTGGCCCAAGGGGAAGTATTGACGAGTTCACTATCCTAGTGAAGAGCCGACATAATCAGAGCGATCTGCCCCTGATAAAGTAGAAGGGCCGTTGGACATCATGAATGATCCAATGGTCTTCAGTGACTCCGCCACAGCACCCAGTCCCCTCCGATCCTGTGAGGGAAAGGGCATTGGCTGCGGCTCTGGAGAAGGCTTGGGGAGAAAACGAACGGTTCATCATCCTCCCCCATGGAAACATCGGGGACGAGCCCTCGAGCAATGGGAGTAGTGGCCCGTGAGTGGATTGCTGACCGAGACTCAGTCTCCTCCTGCTCGCGAGGAGCGGGGGTGGCTGAAGCATATCTCTCTCGAACGGATCGAGAGGACGAGGAACCCTCAGGGGTTGGAGATTTGGAGCTCGAAGCTCCGACGGGTGGAATACGCCTGCCGGAGGCAGAAAGGGTGGGGTGCTTGGGCATGGACGATGATGATCGCTCGGCCATTGACTTGCACTAAAGGTGCGTACACACTTGAATAACTGTAAACAGCTATCCAAGAACCAGATCGCGGGTTGTTGAAGAAAATTGCGGCTTTGCGAGGTATCGACATTTTGCGATGGTGGTGGTCTGTGGGAAAGAAGGATGGAACTAGATCAACTTGGGGCTCATCTGGCTTCATATTTGTATCCAAATCATCATCCTCCCCCCAGACCTCGAGTGGTGGTGCGAGGGGTGCAGAAACAGCATTAGGAGCAGGGAGAACCAGTGGGAGAGGTGAACCAGATGATTTGAAACCAGGACCAATGCCAGGAAATGACCTTTCATCAAACTCAGCTCTTTCAGAGATGATAAACTTCTTTGTGGTTGGATTGTAGAACTGCCAGCCTTTGTATCCAGTAGGGTAGCCCACAAAGATGCACTTCTCCATGTGAGGTCCAAGAGGGGTTCGCTTGTCCTTCTGAATAAAGACATAGGCTAAGCATCCCCAAACTCTGAAATGCGAAATGTCTGGTTTCTGGTGGTTCCAGGCTTCATAAGGTGTTGAATCTGATAGAGTGGATGTAGGGATGCGATTCCAGACATGTATCATTGTTGCGAGTGCATAGGCCCAGAACCAAAGGGGCAGGCCAGCTTCAAAGAGCATTGCTGAGATATCATCAGACATAGTTCTGTTTGCTCTCTCTGCTACTCCATTGTGTTGTGGCCTATTCCTGGTGCTGTGTTGCCTAATTATCCCACAACTGTCTGTAAATGTGATAAACTCCTTAGACATGTATCCCCAGCTTTATCATCCTGTAATGCCTTTGATTTTGCATCCAATTGGTTCTCTGCCCATGCTTTGAACTGTTTGAAGGCTGTAAATGCTTCACTCTTTCACTTTAGAAGGTAGGCAGCTCAGAGTGAAGAAGTGCAGTCATCAATATAAGTAACCCAGCATCCTTCTTTCCCACAGACCACCACCATTGTAAAACATTGATATACTCACAACACCGCAACTCTCCTCAACAACCTGCGATCTGGTCCTTGGATAGTGTTTATCGCTATTCGAGTGTGTATGCACCTTTAGTGCAAGTCAATGTCCAAGCAATCATCATCGTCCGCACCCAAGCGCCCCACCTTTTCTGCTTCTGGCAGGCGTTTACCATCCGTCAGAGCTTCGAGTACCAAGTCTCCAACCCCTGAGGGTTCTTCATCCTCTCGATCCATTCAAGAGAGATATGTTTCATCCACCCCTGCTCCTCGCGAGCGGGAGGAGGCTGTGTCTCAGTCAGCGATACACTCATGGGCCACTACTCCCATCACTTCGAGGGCTTCGTCCCCCAATGTTTCCATGGGGGAGGATGACGATACCATTCATTTTCCTCACCCAAGCGATTCTCCAGAGCTGGAGCCTACTGCCCTTTCCCTCACAGGATCAGAGGGGGACTGGGTCACTGTAGCGGAGTCTCTGAAGACCATTGGTTCATTTATGATGACCAATGGTCCTTCTAGTTTATCAGGGGCTAACTGCCCTGAATATGTCAGGTTATTCACTAAGATAGTGAACATGCTCACCACTTCCCAGTGGGCCAAGGAGGCCACGGGTGTCAGCGCACAATCACCGTCTCTCAGATGGTCTGTTGCTCGCAATATTATCGATTCAGATAGCTCCTTAGTGGACCTTATGTACTGAGACCTCACGAAGACTCGAGGAGGAGCTTCTGCTCCCCCTCCTGAGCCATCATCTTCCCAGTCTGCCCCTCCAAAGCAGACTGGCCCTCCAGCGGACCCTGTGGCACCTCCTAAGGCACCTGCTCCCACTCCTGTTCATGCCAAGCTTCAGCCTCGTAAACAGAAGGCTAAGCTGGTCCAATACCAGAGGCCGCCCCCTCCAGGGCCCCCTCCCATTCCCCTCTCCTCCCACCCCAAGCACTCCTTTGCCTCGAAACTCTGGACACCAGTTCCAGGGTCCTCGACCTGCGGATCGCTTACTAATCATTATTTTGAGCATGCAGTCGCTCAAATAGCACCACAAACCTGGACCCGGGCTGCTTCAGGCCCAGGCCCAGACCCTGGTCCCGGACCCTCTCAGGGCCTGACTAGACCCTCTACCCCAGCCAAGTCTAAAAGGCTGGACTTTGTCACAGTGGGCCCGACATGCCACCAAGTTCTTGTGGTGTTCAATGACTTCGCACCGATGAATGTCATACTCGCTACGCTGGTTGATGAGGTCAACCGGATGATGGCTCTCAATCGATTCGATATTCGGATCACCTCTGCGGAGCCCACCTATCGCAGGTGGGCTCTGCACACCAACCACGTACCCATGACTGATGAGCTCATGCTCCTTCGGGGTGTGATCTATAATGTTATCCAAGGCACCTCTGATGATTACAAGGGGCTGACGCCTTGGGTCAGATTGCCGATGTCCAAAGCCTTCTTGAAGGTTCTGGATGTCCCCTATTATTCGGACATCTTCCAGAAGACCCCCACCACCCTCGCCAACATTGAGAGAGTGCTCGAAAGGGCCCCTCTCTTCTCGGGCATTCCATTTGCAGGGCATGTGCACCTCGTACATCAATTGGTAAATAGCTCCAAGTTCAATTGCTACTTTGAGATCTGGGACTCCCAGACTGGACGAACCGCGAAGATGCTTTTCAACAAAGCTTTTCGCTACCAGGATGATCTGCTTTATGTAAAGCCGGCCACTGCCCGATGAGGTGTCCCCATGTGCCAGCACTGCCAGCGCTGGGGTCATCTCACCAAGGATTGTAGGGCCCACCAGTGCCGCTGCGCACGGTGTGGTGGGCCTCACGCCACTGATGAGCATTGCACTCTTGCACCTTGCTGCAACCGGCCTCCGCCAGATTCGGACGGTATGTGCCACCCCACCCCAGCTGGTGAGCCATGCCCCCACAAGGCCCGCTGCCCCAATTGCCAGGGTGAGCACCCTGCCACAGGATACAATTGCAAGTTCTGGGAACACTGCTTTGATCATGATTGGATCATAGCCAAATACCGCGAGGTATGTGATAGATGCACACTCCAGACCTTGATGTCTAACGTCCCTCCTCTAGCTCAATAATGAGAAGAAAGGAGGACATTAGAATTATTTCGTACAATTGTAACCAGAACTATGGTCATATCGATGTACTTCTAGACCATCTAAAAGATTCTTTTGACATTATTTTCTTGCAAGAGCCACCTTGGTGTGAGATATGATGTGCCCCATCTTCGAGAGATCCCAAAGGTGAGGCTGTTATTGGTGCACCAAACCACCCTGATTGGAAGGTTATGGTTTGGCCTGACCCCACTGGGCTCCGGCCACATGTTCTGACCTACGTTTCGATGAGGCTGAACCCCTGGTGCCCTGCCATGCGATGTGATCTTATAGATCACTGTGATATCATGGCAGTTTCTCTGTTTACCAGGGACACTGTTGTTAATTTACTGAATGTGTATTCTGATAACAAGCACACAGCTATCGACCTGCTCACTGAGTGGGCCAATTGTCTCCCAGTGTTTCATTACATGGGGGGTGACTTCAACTGTCATTCGAATAAGTGGGACCCTGGTGTCCTGCATCATCGGATGACAGCTAACAACCTGCTGAACACGGCAGCCATGCTGGGACTGATGCTCTCTCTCCCAGTCAATCTGGGCCCCACTCACATCCCTGGAAACCCATCACTACGGGAGTCAGTCATCGACCTCATCTTTGTTCAACCTACCGAGGAGCTGTCTGCAGGCACTTGGTGAGGAGAATTGTGGCATGGGCCTGTTAGAGTGACTCTCACATGATATGTTACATGTCACAGAGTAGTTACATTGTAGCTAAGTCCTCCTGAAGTCCTTAGTTCTTAACTCTGGACTTCAGGTGAGTAGTACATAGTTTCTCCTTGTATTTAATTAGTTCTTAACTCTGGACTTCAGTCATTCTAACAGGTTATGGGCCCCGGCATCTGAGACTGCAGGAATCAACTCTATTCATTTCCTTTGCACTCTAGCAGATTGCCACTTCGCAACTTCGATACACACACGCATACACATTCCCGGCCACGCCTATGCAGTTATATGCAGATAGCTACCCGGACAAACGTGCAAACTGCGTTTCTTCAATTTGACCATTGAGGACTCAATTCAACTTTGCTTCACAATGTACCCATTCGTTCTCGCACACATTCACAACTTCGCATACTGAGTACTGGTATTACCGCTATTCACGTTGCCTGTTTCACATCATTCCAACTGCTGGTCCTCGAGTTATCATCGAAGATTGTCTTGCATCTCAACTCAGTGAGATCAGCACTTCGTTCATCTTTGCACATTTCCTCGCCTACGCTCTTGCCATATTCTTTGCAACGTGGACTATCTGTTATGGGTCACACCCTTGACGTGCCTGCTTCATTGCATCCTCATTCGATCACCTCGTCATTCACAATCAACACTTATTCCTATAAAGTGTCAACTCTACTACTTTGCCTTTTCACCTTTTCAGCCTCATTCTGCCCACTATGAACACCAACTCCACTCCTACCTTCCACAAACTCTCTGACACCAACTATGGCACCTGGAATGGTGAAATGGAGGCCTGGTTCCATGCAACTGGCCTGTGGCGCATAGTGTCTGCTAAGCAAGCTAAGCCCAGAATTTCAACCTCACCCACCGACTCAGACCTTGAAAAAGTGGAGATTTGGGAGCAGAAAGCAGACAAGGCAGCTGGGATACTGTTCTTGATGGTGGAGGCACCACAGAGGGTGCATTTCAATGGAATCAGGGATGATCCAGTGGCAATGTGGAAGGCTTTGGAGGACATCCATTTGCAGAAGAAGCCAGGTTCTAGGTTCAATGCCTATGATGATCTATTCTCCATTCACAAATTAGAGGAGGAATCACTGCAGGCCCTTCTCAATTGAGTTGACACTGCTCTGCAGCAAATTAGGGACCTCAGACTGAAGGATTTCACTCTGGAGAAGCTGGATGAGGAGTTGGCTTGCATGGCACTCATTAGGGCGCTCCCTGATGAATACAGCGCATTTGTGTCATCTCTACTGCTCAAGGACATTCTCTCCAAGTCTACTCTTCAAGCTGCATTTGTTACAGAGGATATACAACGCAAACGATGTGCAAATGATGCTATATCAGTTGGAAGCGCTCTGGCTGCTTCCTCTGACTCTGGGAAGCGTCCCTGTATCTTCTGCAATGACCCAGCACATGGAATCAAGGATTGCGATGCATACAAGCGAGGAGCAGAGTATGCAACCAACAAGCGCACTATCTGGGCCAATAACCCACCAAAAGTGCGAAAAGCGAAGGCTGCAGCTGCAGCTGCCTCCACAGACTCCACATCTTCGTCAGGAGTGACTGAATTCACTGGAAATGCAAGTCATCGCTCTTCTACCTCACTCCCACCTGCTGATAATGACTGGACTGCAGACACAGGTGCCACATCTCATATGACCCCACATCATCATTGGATGCGCAATTACATTCCCTTTCACACTGGGGTGAAGTTAGCAGATGGCAGCATTGTTAGTTCAGCAGGAATTGGAACTGTGGTGTTTCACCCAGTTATTAGAGGTCAGGCAATGCATCCAGTAGAGTTTTCTAGAGTCCTTCATGTACCAGCACTTCAATCAAACCTTCTCTCATGCTTATACCTTGTCAGAGTAAAGGGCTTTGAGATTCACATCAATTCAGAGCAAATGGCCTTCAATCTGCGAAATGAGACCCTATTCTGTGCTCCCTTGAAGTCCAACAACTCTGCAATTCTGGGAGGATGCACCGCACTTAGTCAAGAGTCTGCACACTGGGTTTCGACGCTACCACTTACTCCTACACTCTGGCATCGTTGCTGTTGTCACCACAATCATGCAGACATCTCTAAGATGCACAGAAATGGTCTGGTGACTGGAATGACCCTGGATTTGAAGGAAAAGCCTGACTTAGTTTGTGAGCCTTGTTTAGCAGGCAAGATGTGTTCCAATCCTTTCCCAACTTCACCCAGCAGAGCTACCAAGCCTCTAGAGCTTGTACACTCAGATCTGCATGGCCCCATTCGTACTCCAACTCCTGAGGGCTATAGATACTGGGTCACTTATATTGATGACTTCTTCACTCCAAGCTGCCTACCTTCTAAAGTGAAAGAGCGAAGCATTTACAGCCTTCAAACAGTTCAAAGCATGGGCAGAAAACCAATTGGATGCAAAAATCAAAGCATTACAGGATGATAAAGCTGGGGAATACATGTCTAAGGAGTTTATTGCATTTACAGACAGTTGTGGAATAATTAGGCAACACAGCACCAGGAATAGGCCACAACAGAATGGAGTAGCAGAGAGAGCAAACAGAACTATGTCTGATGATATCTCAGCAATGCTCTTTGAAGCTGGCCTGCCCCTTTGGTTCTGGGCCTATGCACTCGCAACAATAATACACATCTGGAATCGCATCCCTACATCCACTCTATCAGATTCAACACCTTATGAAGCCTGAAACCACCAGAAACCAGACATTTCACATTTCAGAGTTTGGGGATGCTTAGCCTATGTCTTTATTCAGAAGGACAAGCGAACCCCTCTTGGACCTCACATGGAGAAGTGCATCTTTGTGGGCTACCCTACTGGATACAAAGGCTGGCAGTTCTACAATCCAACCACAAAGAAGTTTATCATCTCTGAAAGAGCTGAGTTTGATGAAAGGTCATTTCCTGGCATTGGTCCTGGTTTCAAGTCATCTGGTTCACCTCTCCCACTGGTTCTCCCTACTCCTAATGATGTTCCTGCACCCCCCACACCACCACTCGAGGTCTGGGGGGAGGATGATGATTTTTTTTTTTTTAAATCAAGGATTTATATACCAGTGCACAAAAGCAGTCCGGTCGCAGATATACATACACCCAAAGTAATCTACCATTAAACTATGCCTAGTGTGAGACTGGCTCTCGTGGGTCAACTTAGGACCACAAACAGTGGGCCTGCCAGCCAAACCTGTCAGCCCACGATGTGCGCGTACTGTGTTAGCCACTGAAGGCAGACCATTTTGGGTCACCGAAGCAGGGGGCCACACTTGTCTGTCGATAACACCAAAGCTCCAGAACCCAGACCCCCACCCTCAACCCAGCAAAGCCGAAGCCCACCAAGTATTAGGACTCTGTTCTGAGCGCACCCTGAACTGCTGAATCCAGCCAACAGGAACAACACCTACCTTGCCCAACCACGTTATCCGACACCTCTAGGAGGGTGGTTGAAAGTGAACACACTGGGGTTAGCTTTCAAGAATGATACAAGCTGATCCAGATGAACTGGATAGTCATGACAATCATGTTGGGGACACAACCTGAAAAGATGCTCGTGAGTTTGGAGATGGTATCCGCACTCACAGCTGGTGGCTTCAGGAATATTGAAGTGAGAGTAGTACTCCCAGTGGGAGCATGGTTGGTGATGGCACGAGAGACCCTTGTGAAAAGAGTCAAGTCACTGCTGGCATACTGAAGCCAGGGACCACCTCATTTGGCCTGTGGTTCGAGTTGACCTCCGTCAAGGTCAGTGAGTGACAAAAATTGTCACCCTGAGTATGAAGGCTGCTGGAACAACTCTTTCCAGCCCTCCCCTGGATTGTCATCAGCTGCCTTTCACAGTGAGGCAAGTGAGTGTGGCATGTTAGGCCCCACTGCTACTGAAAGCTCAGTTGCCATAAGGTGAGCTTGGTAATGTATGCCCCATTGCAAGGAAGATGGGACATGATGAAGAGAGATGTGGCAGCCAGGACCTCTGGTCCACCACTCTGTAAGAGCATGAATAACGGCCAAGGAATGACCTTGGCTGGAATGCATGGAGGCATCAAGCAGGCTCCCCAAGGCCTTGGTAGAGTCTGACATGATAACAATGTAGTCACAATTGTCCATGGCACAAGCCCGGACAATTGCAGTACAGAGGGAGTAAAGCTCAGCATCCTCTGCAAGAGCACTCCTGGCCACATAGCAAGATGCATGCACCTCGAC
Organism: Gymnopilus junonius; assembly: GCA_015501075.1. Taxonomy (NCBI): domain Eukaryota; kingdom Fungi; phylum Basidiomycota; class Agaricomycetes; order Agaricales; family Galerinaceae; genus Gymnopilus; species Gymnopilus junonius. The sequence continues at coordinate 9,745 of JADNYJ010000273.1, forward strand.
TCCTTGGCGAAATACAAGCGAAGCTGCAATAGCCTGCTTGTTCTGATCAGTGGGGTGACTACCATTGCCGACACAAACCAGAGTGGACGGTTCCCACTTCGAGGCCTCCCAGAAGCGGTCTAACCATTCGCGCCAGAGCCCAACCTTATCCTTGGGTGCCGGGGTGATATCAAAGTGAATCCCATGATGTAACTCAAGGAATCGCCCACCAGGATGAGCTTCTGGAGCAAATGGCTCCAGGGGCTCGCTGACAACATGGAGCATGTCATCCATGTCCATAACAGTACCCCACACCTTAGTGCATTGCGGGCCATCATAAAGGCAGCAGAGCGAGGGTGAGGACTTGCTCCTTTGGAGAAGGGCACGCTCAAGAGGGAGCGCACTGGATGAGTATCTGAGAGGGCTGCCATGCGCAGTACACCTACTGCAGCAGTGCATTTCAAGACTAAGTGGATGGGACCAGGCCAGCAAGGGCTTCGATCCCTCCCATAGGAGAGGTGCGGAAAGCACCAGTAATCCAGAGCGCAGCATGCCTCTACATGCTGGTCAGTAACTTAATGGTCCCCTGGCACTTAGCGCCCTGGAAGAACCACAGCCAGAGGCCATATGTTGCAATGGGCAACACACAAGACCTGTAAAGCAGACACTTTTGCATGGGTGTTAGCCCCCTGGAGCCAAGCATCCTCATCACCTTAACAGTGGTGAAGGACTTGGTGGAATAATACCGGACATGTTCATGAAATGTCAACTTCCGGTCAAAGAAGAAACCCAAGTACTGCCAGAACGGCTTGGGCATCAGATGTTTGTCACGAGTATAGGGAGCATACCCTAAGTCCATGGATGGATTGAACTCAGAATGAGAATGATCAAAATGGAATAACTCCGTCTTGTCATGCTCAAGAGTGAGGGCGAACTTTGTGAAGAGTTTGAAGATCACCGCATAGGATCTTTTCAGGGCTATGCAATTGTCATCAAGCATCTTTGACTGTACAATCAATGTACCATCATTGACATAAGAGAGCAGGGTGGTGTCAGAGACTGACTCATTCTGCATGAAGAGCTTCAGCACTGGTGCGAGAAAGAGTGCTGAGAGTACTGGGGACAAAGCAGAGCCCTGCCCTACCCTGACATCAGCTTGTCAGGGGTCAGATTGAAAACCATTCCAGGTGTAAGATGTGGAGCGGCTGACAAGGTATGATGAAAAGAATTCCACCATGTTAGGAGGGAAGCCCTGCTTCCTGAGAATCACAATCAACACTTTGTGATTGAGGGAAGGGAAGAACTGTGCCACATCAAAGGCGATGACACTGGTCTTCAAACCGCGAGCCCACCCCACATGCACCAGGTGTGTGAGGAGCAAGCCCGCATCCTTGGTGGAGCACTGATGCACTCCACCGAGTTGATTAGGGTGAAAGATATTATGCTTAACAGCATCGAACTGGATGCAGTTGGAAAGCATCTTTTCAACCAACTTGCCAAGGGTGTTCAGGAGTACAATAGGCCTGAATGCCTTAGGCATGGAATATGAGGGCTTGTTTGGTTTGGGAATGATCACTGACAGAGACTCCTTAAAATGAGCTGGCCAATACCCAACCCGGAGGCAGGTGTTAGCTAACTGCATGAACACCTGAAGACAGTGTTCATCGTGAATAATTGCCTTAAGGTGTGACCACTTAATATGATCAGGACCCGGTGCTGAGTTGTTAGAGCAGGATGCCAGGGCCTCCCTCAATTCTAACAGTGAAAAGGCAGTCCACTCTCACAGTATGAAGACTGCTGGAACAACTCTTTCCAGCCTTCCCCCGGATTATTGTCAGCTGCCTTGTGCAGTGAGGCAAGTGAATGTGGCATATTAGGCCCCACAGCTACTGAAAGCTCAGTCACCATAAGGTGAGCTTGGTAGTGTATGCCCCATTTCAAGGAAGATAGGACATGATGAAGAGAGATGTGGCAGCTAGGGCCCCTGGTCCACCACTCCTTAAGGGCATGAATTACTGCCAAGGAATGACCCTGGCTGGAATGCACAGAGGCATCAAGCAGACTCCCCAAAGCTTTGGTGGAGTCCAACATGATAACAATGTAGTCACAATTATCCATGGCGCAAGCCCAGACAATTGCAGTACATAGGGAGTAAAGCTCAGCATCCTCTGCAAGAGCACTCCTGGCTGCATAGCGAGATGCATGCACCTCGACTCCCTGCCAAAATACAAGCAAAGCTGCAATAGCCTGCTTGTTGCGATCAGTGGGGTGACTACCATTGCCGACACAAACCAGAGTGGACGGTTCCCGCTTCGAGGCTTCCCAGAAGTGGTCTAACCATTTGCGCCAGAGCCCAACCTTATCCTTGGGTGCCAGGTGATATCAAAGTGAATCCCATGATGTAACTCAAGGAATTGTGAACCAGGGCAGGCTTCTGGAGCAAAAGACTCCAGAGGCTTGCTAACAACATGGAGTGTATCATCCACATACATAACAGTGCCCCAAACTTTAGCACATTGAGGGGCAGTCATAAAGGCAGCAGAGCGAGGGTGAGGTGTCACTCTTTTGGAATATGGTGCACTCAGTAAGGAGCACACTGGGTAAGTGTCTGACAGAGCTGCCATGTGCAGTATGCCCACAGCAGCAGCACATTTCAAGACTAAATGAATAGGGACAAGACCAGCAAGGGCCTTGATCCCTCCCATAGGGGAGGTGTGAAATGCACCCATAATCCAGAGTGCAGCATGCTGCTGCATGCTGGTCAGTAATTTAATGGTCCCCTGGCACTTAGCACCTTGAAAGAACCACAAACAAAGGCCATATGTTGCAATAGGCAACACACAAGACCTGTAAAGCAGATGCTTTTGCATGGGCATTAACCCCCTGGAAGAGTTACCAAGCATCCTTATCACCCTAATGGTGGTGAAGGACTTGGTAGAGTAGTACTGGATGTGTTCATGGAATGTCAATTTCCAGTCAAAGAAGAAACCCAAATACCACCAAAACAGTTTCAGGGTCAGATGTTTGTCCTGGGTATAGGCAGCATACCCTAAATCCATGGATGGATTGAACTCAGAATGAGAATGATCAAAGTGGAATAACTCCATCTTGTCATGCTCAAGAGCGAGGGCAAACTTTGTGAAGAGTTCGAAGATCACCGCATAGGACCTTTTCAGGGCTATGCAGTTGTCGTCAAGTGTCTTTGACTGCACAATAAGTGTGCCATCATCAACATAAGAGAGCAGAGTGGTATCAGAAACCAACTCATTCTGCTTGAAGAGCTTCAGCACTGGTGCAAGGAAGAGTGCTGAGAGTACTGGGGACAAAGCAGAGCCCTGCCCCATGCTGACATCAGCTTGTTGGGGGTCAGATTGAAAACTGTTCCAGGTGTAAGACGTGGAGTGGCTGACAAGGTATGATGAAAAGAATTCCACCATGTTAGGAGGGAAGCCTTGCTTCTTGAGAATCGCAATCAGCACATCGTGATTGAGGGAAGGGAAGAACTGTGCCATGTTGAAGGCAATGACACTGGTCTTCAAGCCATGAGCCCATCCCGTGTGCACCAGGTGCATGAGGAGCAAGCCTGCATCTTCGGTGGAGCACTGGCACACTCCCCCGAGTTGGTTGGGATGAAAGATGTCATGCTTGACAGCATCGAACTGAATGCAGTTGGAAAGCATCTTTTCAACAAATTTGCCAAGGGTGTTCAGAAGCACAATGGGTCTGAGTGCCTTAGGCATGGAATACGAGGGTTTGTTTGGTTTGGGAATAATTACTGACAAAGACTCCTTAAAATGAGTCAGCCTATACCCAACCCAAAGGCAGGCATTAGCTAACTGTATGAACACCTGAAGACAGTGTTCATCATGAATGATCACCTTAAGGTGTGATCACTTGATATGATCAGGACCCGGTGCCGAGTTGTTAGAACAGGATGCCAAAGCCTCTTTTAGTTCCAACAGAGAGAAGGTGGTCCACTCTCGCACTTCCATATCCAGAAGGGAGGTAAGGCTACTAATGTTGTACAGTCAGTCAGAGGCCAAGTTGTACATGCCATGAAGGGCATCCCAAAGGGAGGGCATATCACAGCAGGGCTGCCCATTAAACTGGATAGCCTCGGAGGGTGGCAACTTGTACTTTTTTTTTTTTTTTTAAATCAAGGATTTATATACTGGTGCGTGAAAGCAGTCCGGTCGCAGTTATACATACACCCAAAGTAAACTACTGTTAAACTACACCTAGTGTGAGACTGGCTTCTGCAGGCCAACTTGGGACCACAAAACAGTGGACCCATACTCTCATTGATGCCCTGACTGAAGGGAGGGGTCCAACAAAGTGATGGAAGGGCACTGGAAGGGGGCCCGCCAGCCAAACCCAACAGCCCAGGATGCACACGTACTGTGTTAGCCACTGAAGGCAGACCATTTCAGGTCACTGAAGTGGGGGGCCACACTTGTCTGTCAATAGCGCCAAAGCTCCAGAACCCAGACCCCCACCCTCAACCCAGCAAAGCTGAAGCCCGCCAAGTATTAGGACTCTGTTCTGAGCGCACCCCAAACCGGTGGCAACTTGTACTGCTGGATCCAGTTCATGAGATCCCAGGGGTGTTTGTTAGTAGTTGCAACATCATTGATGCATTCATCAAAGAACTTGCATTTAGCAGCTTTGACAGCTTTGCAAAATATCTTATAGTTATCGTGAGAGTTATCCTGCTGATAATTATTGAAAGAGTCCTCACATGAATTGTCCTACCAAGGGCGGGAGTGAGGGGAAATGCGGATCTCCTTGGAATACTTTTGCCAAGCATCCAAGAAGGCAGAAGCCATGTCCAAAGACACAGCTTCCACTTGATCTGGGGTGTCAATCAGCACAAAGGGATCAATACCCTTGAGCTTCTCGATGATGGCCAACACAAAGTCAGCCAATTGATCCAGTGGCAGTGAGTACATCAGAACAGTTGTAGCCACTGGAGCAACTGAAATAGAACAGGCCAGTGGAACATGGTCCAATGGTCCATGCCACAGCTCACCTCACCGAGTGCCTGCAGACAGCTCCTCAGAAGGTTGAACAAAGATGAGGTTGATGACTGACTCTCATAATGATGGGTTCGCAGGGATGTGCATGGGACCAGGATTGACTGGGAGAGAGAGCATCAATCCCAGCATAGCTGCTGTGTTCAGCAGGTTGTTGGCCATCATATGATGATGCAGGACACCAGGGTCCCACTTGCTCAAGTGACAGTTGAAGTCACCCCCCATGTAATGGAACATTGGGAGAAAGTCAGCCTGCTCAGTGAGCAGGTCAATAGCCATGTGCTTATCATCAGAGTACACATTCAGTAAATTAATAACAGAATCTCCAGTGAAAAGAGATACTGCCATGATATCGTGGTGATCTATAAGATCATGTCACATAGCAGGGTGCCAGGGGTTCAACCTCATCAAGACATAGGTCAAAACATGCAGATGAATCCCAGTAGGGTCAGGGCAAACCATTACCTTCCAATCAGGATGGTTCAGGGCCCCAATAACTGCCTCATCTTCAGGATCTCTCGAAGACGGAGCTCATTGTATCTCACACCAAGGCAGCTCTTGCAAGAAAATAATGTCAAAAGAATCTTTTAGATGGTCTAGTAGTATATCAATATGCCCATAATTCTGGTTACAATTGTATGAGATAATTCTAATGTCCTCCTTTCTTCTCATCGAGCTAGAGGAGGGATGTTAGATGTCAAGGTCTGAAGTGTGCAGCATTCACATACCTCACAGTATTTTGCAACAATCCAGTCATGATCGAAGCAATGTTCCCAGAACTTGCAATTGCATCCTGTGGCAGGGTGCTCTCCCTGGCAGTTGGGGCAGCATGGCTTGTGGGGATATGGCTCACCCTTGGGAGTGGGGTGGCACATCCCATCAGAATCTGGCAGAGGCCAGTTGCAGCAAGGTGCAAGAGTGCGATGCTTGTTGGTGGTGTGGGGCCCTCTACATCATGCACAGCAGTGCTGGTGGGCTCTACAATCCTTGGTGAGGTGACCCCAGCACTAGCAGCATTGGCACATGGGGACACCTTGTCAGGCAGCAGCTGGCTTTACATAAAGCAGTTCATCCTTGTAGTGAAAAGCCTTGTTAAAAAGCATCTTCACGGTCCTTCCAGTCTGGGAGTCCCAGATTTCAAAGTAGCAATCGAACTTGGAGCTCTTTGCTGATTGATGTACGAGGCATGCATGCCCTGCAAAAGGTACACCTGAGAAGAGAGGGGCCCTTTCAAGCACCCTTTTAATATCAGTGACAGTAGTGACAGTCTTCTGGAAGACATCTGAGTAGTAAGGGACATCCAAAACCTTCAAGAAGGCTTTGGACATTGGCAGTCTGACCCAAGGCATCAACCCCTTATAATCATCAGAGGTCAGCCCAGCCTGCCTCTGATGCTGCTTCCCTTTAGAATGGCCTTTGCCTCCTTGAGGAGATTCTGACCTAGACCAACTTCTCCTCTTCTCTTTTCCATCTCTTTTCTTTTCCTTCTCCTTCTCCTTCTCCTTTCTTTCCCTTTCCTCCTTCTTCTGCTGTTTCTCCTTCTCCCAACATTTGATCCAATCACTAAGCTCCAAGAATGAATATGCCTGCTTCAAAAATCCCCAAACATGTTTGTCATCCTCCTGACTTGCATTGATAAGCTCGAGCCATTCAGCCATTTCTGGATAATTTTTGTCGACTTTGTCGAAGAGGGGGGCATAATTTGCATACCAAGTAGTCTTGCCAATGAAAAGCTTAATGATCAAATGTTCACTGTAATGAGGGAGGGAAACAGGCCAAGATCCAGAGTTGACAAGGTTCTTAGCAGTGTGAAGGGTCTTTTTACAAGCCAAGTACTTGGTCCATGCAAAATGTAAGCCCTGCCACTTCTGAGCCATAATGCTCTCAGAGATACTGAATTCTTGCATAAACAGTGTCTTGACAATATCCGAAGGCCCAGAAGGATCCTCAGATGGGCTTGGAGAAGGAGGTGCATCTTCCTGCACTCCAATAGACAAATGCAAAAGACCAACAGGAGTGATTGAATGGCTAGAGCGAGATCCATTGCTGGAGCTAAATTGGGGGGGGGAAACCCAGCTGACATTGATTGACTAGGATCAAAGGTGGTCTGATATGATACAAAGTAAGTTCAAAACATAAACTTAATTGAAGGTAAAACTTATGCAAAGAAGATGAAGAACATTTTTATCAACATTCTTGGTCCATTCAACAAAATCTTCATCCGTCAGTTTCTCTTTCACAATATTCTCATAATGTCCTTTGATAATCTACTCAGAATCCTCAGCCACAAATAGACAATATTTCTTGTCTGTGAAAAGTTAGTTATAATTTATGGATAGACTAAATCTAAGACATACTGTGAATGGGAGAATAATCTCTTCCAGTCCATTGTGCCACCTCCTGGATTGTTGAAAAGCTATCAATGTCTCAAGCCTTGATAGAAAATGTGCTCTTTATTGACATAACATCAATGTTCACTGGATCATCATTGGAAATATAAATGTAGATATTGCCCATCTCTCAAGCAGCATAGCCTGGTTCTCAATGAAAGTCAGCAATGGCAGCAGGAACATCTGCTATATTGGGATGATTCCCAGAGGCTTGTCCTTGCAAAACACTGCCATAAGAGCAAGAAGACCCATATGCTGGTATATGTTCTTTCACAGTAGCAGAACAGGCAGGTGGGCTCACCATTTTAACATCTATCACATTAATTAATATATAAAAAGTAAATAATAATGTAAATAAATTAATACCCTCATCAGGAATGTGCTTGGATGGAGGAGTACGGGGCTCAGACTGTGAGCAATGGGGTGGAGTCTGCTCTTGATGATGGTGATCCTCAGTGATGGGGGGCACTAACATCATGAGGACCACTGGGCCTCCTTTCTCAACCCTTACGTTCATGGGCAGGGGTGGGTGTTTTGTCCCTCCTGCAAATATTGTCTGGGCAAGGGAATGGGCCACGGCAGCATGGTGAACTGCAGCAGTGGAGATGGGCTGCAGTGGTGGGGAGTTGGGCTGCAGTGGTGGGGAGATAGGCTGCAGTGGTGCGGGGATGGGCTATGATGGCGAGGTGCTTGGGGTGCTCATGAACCACTGCCGTTGTTGCCATTGTCACTGTTTTCTTGGTCACCACCATTTTCTCTGTCCTTGTCATTGTCACTTTTGCCATTGTCATCCTTGCTGCCATTGTTGTTGTTGGTGTCATTGTCATTGTTGGTGTCATTGCCGCTGTTGCTGTCTCTTCACCTCCTTGATGAGGGGTCTGGAGTGGGGTTGGATGCAGGTGCTGGCTTCTTGCAGAGCCAGATGGATGTGGCAGCAGGGTGACACTGATGCTGCTGTTTTTGAGCACATGCTCAGCACTAGAAGAAGATGATATTAATAAATTAGTTGATTTAAAAAAAAAAGGAAAGGGGGGTGGGGTGGTACTCACGGCTTCAGCTGGGAAGCTGAGGGGATAATGGCAGCCCCATCCTCACGAGCATGGTCTACAGCTGTTTTCCTGCTTAAAACAATGTAGAATTAGTTTAAGAAAAAAAAATGGTGAGCAGGTACTCACCTTTTGGCTGCCTTGCCCTTCTTACCACCTTTGCTAGTCCCTTTCTGCAGGGTCATGGCGCAATCTTTGAGATTGGTAAGCTCATTGAGCTTGGGATCTCCCTTCTCCTCCTCCTCCTTCTCCTCCTCCTCCTCCTCCTTCTTCTCCTCCTCCTTCTCCTCCTCCTCCTCCTCCCCATCCTCTTCCCCATCCTCCTCTTCATCACCATCATGATCTGCCTGGTTCTTTGTGCCACATCATGCCCATTTTGTGGCTGGTTCAATTTTTTGTCTGCTCTGGACCCCTGGCATTTGTGAGGCAGTTGCCTCCTGGTGGGTTATTGTCATGAGTTGGGGGGGCATGGTGGCATGGTGATTGTGGGGCAGGAAGGAGTGAGGTGGGGGGAGAAAGGAAGGCAGCAGCAGTGGTTGGGCATGGTGGGAGGAAACAAATGATGGCATGGCCGTTTCTATCCTATTCCAGAATCACCCGTCAGAGTTCAAATTCCATTCCAAGGCAATTGTCTGTGGCAATAAATTTTGCCTATATGATTGATTGATGCTTATACTCTAACTATGATCTGATGGTGCAATGGTAAGCACTGCTGGTTATCTGCCCTGAAGTTGTGGGTTCAATGCTGCCACTGTACTTTTTTTTCTTTATCAATTAAAATTAAATTAAATAAATAGAAGTGATTCCCTTGGAATTCCACTAGACTGACTAGAGTACCTATTACCAATTATTAATATTGGCTAAATGAGTATGCTCTAGGTGGACTCCAGGTGGACTCCGGCCAACCTTGATCATTTCCAGCTATACTCAAGATGGAATTTCGGAGTCTACTCAGATTTCTTCTGGACTCCAGTGGACTCTGGGTGGAATTCTCCAGGCAATTCAGCTATACTGTAAGTGACATAGTATATGACTGGACTCCAGTGGATTTCCCAGGATTCTGGGTGGAGTCCACCAGAGTCTGGGAGGAATCTGTGGATGAGGGTGAAGACCTCTATGCATACATAATGATGCCCCAAAGGAAGCAGGTCATCTTCAAGGGACACTCTCTATTCAAATTAATCAATCAGATTTGAGTGCATGTTTGAACACAAATTACTTACTGCATCCATATCCCAATTAATGACATCAATGAATACAGAAATACACTCCTCAACCAGTTGATCGAAAGGGACAAGAATTATATCTGGCTTCACAAAGTGTCTGACAGCATTGACAGCAAGGATCCCACATAAAAAGCTATCTGTCTGCTGGGTAATAGGCATTGCTTCACATGTAAAATCCTGCTGAATGTGTGTCTGAATCCACCATCACAGGGCATCACAAATATTCTGACCTCCTACTCCTCCAAGTGAGTCCCTGTAAAAGATCTTCTCCTGGATGACGTCAATCACAATAGCCACCTAGTGGTTTTCTCCAATATTGACAACCCCATACAGCTTTGACTGGATCTGCTGCCTCAAGTCCTCTCCAGCTGCCCAAATGTGATGAGCACCAGGCCTCTTGCCATTGTAAGTCAAACCATAGGCATGCAAATTGAGAAGTTTGTTGAGGAATCATGGTCCAATGACTATGCATATTGATGCTGTGACTTCACAAGAGAGCTGGCATTGAAGTTGTTTCAACTGCTGATCAATATGTGTCATCATAAGCCATGAATTGGAGAGGTATATGGCAAGAGAAACAGTCAGTTCAGGGTTGGAAAAGCCAACAATGTGACCAGCCCATGGAATAGAGAGGAGAAGACATTGGGCAACCTTGCAAAAGTGACATTGATCAGGTGATCAATAAGATCCTTTATGTTTATTGAGCCAGTTCTCAGCCTTCACCCATGGCCCTCTTGCGTACCACCTTATCTGTGAGACTTCCAACCAGTAATGGATCACCCAGAGAGGAAAGTGTTTGTCGACCATCTGTAAGTAGGCAAAAATTACCAATTTGGCATTTTTGTTGACATGCTCAAGTTCAGATAGCAGATTAGGTGGGGGAATAGGGAGCTCCTTCAGTTGAACAGCAATCTCATCCTCAAGGATGTCAGGATCTTGTTCAGACCAGAATTGGATAGCTGTCATGGAAGCATCCTTTGTTTGAGGCAGAAGAGGGTATTTTAAGAACTCAGATATTGAAAGCTCAGGGTCTGGAAGAAGATTGAGTTGAAAGTGTGCAGGGATTTCTGTCAATTCCTCCATGCTTGTGTCATCCTGGACAAAAGAGAGGTGAAAAGACTTTCAAGATTATCAATTTTTTGCCATCCAAGGCATTGGAAAATGCTACTACAAAATTGTCATGATATTTATTTTTTCTGCCAGAGGAAGAGATTCACCTCTTCATCATGCATCCCAACCACCCTTGAAGAGCTGAAGAGTTGGCTGAAATGTGTCACTCATTACACTGACCAAAGAGTTGGTCAGAAAAGGACAGTATTTCAGGACTGAAGTGTGCAAGGCTTCATTAAGCAAAGGGTATTGGTTCATGGTTTCTATGTTTCTAAAAATGGAGATAGGTTTGACTGTACTAGCTGGATCCTTGGCTATGCCTATAGTTTTGTCTGAGAATTCTGATTCCAATTCCAAGTCAGAGCTTTCAATGGAACTATCCAACAGTGATAGCAATGAAGAGGAAGAGGGTGATTTGTCCATAGGAGGGGTACCAATCATTCCCTCATTCCCTTGATTTAAATTGGAGCCAGCTGGTTTCTTTTCCTTATCCAAGAGATCCAGGGCCTCAGCTATGGTGACCTTGTATATAATGTTTTGCAATATTCTCCAGGCAGGATTGGCTACCAGGTTGAATTTAGAAGGACTAGTAGGCTTAGGTTGATGAGATGATTTTGATAAAATAATTTTGGCCAATGACAAGGCTGTTGGTATTCCACTGGACATGACTCACTCATTGATAGAAGCAGGAGGAAATGGGGGTAAATGAGCATTCTTTGATAAGAGTTTCATAGAAATAGATATCATAATCTAGATCCAAATAGCAAATTGAGAAGATCATATCCTGCATGAGGATGTAATGATTGTACATGATAGGAACATATTGAGATAATGGCCCAAATAGGATTTTGTACTCTTTTGTCAGTAGAAGACCCAGAGACCCTTAGTGAATTATTGACTCATAGAGACAGTGGGATGAGGTTCAATATATTCTACATCTACTACCTGTCAGAAGAGAGCTGTATCTTGCACTCATCTCCTTTCCACACTCTTCAAGGGTCATTCTGAGTCTAGCATAAGGGTTCTTTGTTTGCAAGTATGAGTAAGACTGGTTTAGGTATAGCAACTCTTAGCACCATGAGTCCTTGTGACTTGGAAAGCTAGGTTCTACACCAAGCATATACTACTAGCTGAGAGTGAGCAGCCAAAGCACTCCACTCCTTCCACCTAGTATCAGGGTCACTAAGACTTGAGCATAAGAGTCATAGCTATGCTCTAATCCATGGGAGGTTGAAAAGGTAGGTAATCTGTAAGTCAACGTAATTTATTGGGAGGGCACGGTGAATCCTTTCTTCATTAAGTAGACTGATTACTTTAGGTGTTTTATTTGAGCACTGGTGAAGCTCTGTGGTACCCCCACCATTGTGATGCTATGCAGTTCTTACAGCTTTGAGCATAGGGACTAGGGAATGACTGCATTGGCAGGCACTGCTGGCACCAACCTCTGTTTCTTTAGGAAACAACATGAAAAAAACACGTCATCTGATTTCTTTTACATGTTTCTTCAGAAACTAGCATTCAGCCTTGCCCAATTTGGTATGGCCAACCAGTGTTTCTCAAGAAAACAGTGGAAAAAAAGTCATATGATGTGGTTCCTAGGTTCTGTTTCCTCAAGAAACACTATTCAGTGCTAGCAGTAAGGGCAGTTCCTGGTGAATCCTGTGGCCCAGGAAAATAGGATCATGTGACCTTCAACAGGGAAGCAGTGACTGGATGCTCAGCCAGTGAGGGTAGCAGGAGGCTCAGGAGTGGGAGAGAGTAGATATATCATGGTTCAAAGTTATCCATTCTTTGTTTATAGAAAGGATTACAAGAAAATGATTATGTAATATACTCATGACTAGCTGCTCTAAATATATCTACTGGAACTCAAGAATAATAAGATGTTCTAATATACCACCCATTGTCACAAGAACATTCAACTATTACCTTGGATCTACCTAATTTACCTAATATTTTCCCCACCTTCTACACCTCTATTGTCATTTCTTACATTGAGAATGACCTGTCTCTATTTCTAAATTGTGAATTTGACAAAACTTCTCCTGTTGTGATGGATGATGGATCAACAGAATACTTTATTCATGACATCATTGATAAATGCTATTGCAGAAGAGGTTATCACTATCTTGTACAATGAACTGGTTATGGACCTAAAGAAGACCACTGGTTATCCAGTTCCAAACTCAAAGAGACCAAAGCATTGGACATCTGGTTGGCCAAGAAGAAGAAGATGTAGGATTTTAGTATAGCCTTCTCCTTCTTTCATGGCCAGCTGGTAGCTTTTCCTACTGGGTTTTTAATGCACCCATGCTGTATATTGTATGTATTTTTCCTCTATCCCTTTCTTTTTTTTCTCTCTCTCAGTTGCTTTTTTTCAGGGTATTTTTGTGCTTGTGGGGAGAAGAGGGTGTAATCCTGGTCACATAATTACACATTGTGGACATCTACTTGTTTTAGTGGGCCACTGCTTTGCATGGCAGGACAATGCTTTTCCTGCTTCATGAAAGCAGTGGTAGAGTATTGGGAGAATGCTATATAGTTACTCTGTATTAATTATACTATAGTAAGATGTTGATTATAATAAAACAATACACACTTAGAGAAAAATCAGAAAATGGAGATAGTGGTGGGAGGGGCAGTGACATCAGATCCTACAACCACACCACGTACAACCATATTGTGATGAATGGGGTTGGCATTAGTAAGTCCATTATCATAGATGCACAATACCCTGTCTTATTGAGTGATTTATTGTACTTGAACTTCTGATATCAATTGTTGCTTATCTGGGTCTGTAAAACATTTATAATACAAAGATGCAATCCACAATATATCTGTGCAAATGGCTACAATAGAAACCCACATCAGAGAGCTCAAGAATTAGTATTTGAGGGTTAGCTTAGTTAACTGGAAATTAACCAAGACCTAACCTGGCCCTAACTGCAAATAACTGGACCATGGTTAGGGCCTGTCCGGGACCAGAATGCAGCATTCTCAGTCGCATTCTGGGCCTATATTAGGTAGATCAAATTTTGATGACAACGATCACATGTTGATGACAATGATCACATGCCTCGAGAATCTCATGCATATATGTGACCACTGTGACCTGAAGCTTGCCTGAAGTGAGCCGTAAATCCTGCGTTAGGGTTGAGTTTCCACTCTACAGTAGAGTTGGGGCACTCAACGATGTTCTAACTTTTAGCATGCCAAATGTTCGATACATGACTTCTGACAATAGAAGATAATCTTAGACCAACATTTTTGTCATTAACAGGTCATTACAGCTAAGTGCAAAATGATGGGCCATCAAAAAGAAAACACACACACAGCGGACCAGAAAATTCAGCCCCGATATGAGGTGATTCCATCTTGCTGAGGATTATGTGGAATGTCCTTAGGCTTGCAATTTCCACTCTGCTGTGTGTAAGTTATTTTTGGATGGCATATCATTTTTCACTTGGCTGTAATAATGAACTAACTGTGGGCTAATGCCAGGTAAAATATTCCAAGGTAAGAAACCAATTTTCAATGGCAATTTGAGAGCAAGATAGGGTTTTTTGAGGATATAAAGTCCCTACACTCACTGTGGTGACTTTGTAGCAATTTAAAAGCAATATATACTGTACTGAACTGACCAACTCTTCAGCCATGTGATCATTTTTTTCTGCCGACAATTCCCCAAAATCATGATAAATTGAGAAAAAATTATTGCCAGGGTCAAAAAAAATCGGTGTGATGCATGACCGAAGAGTTGGTCAGTTCAGTACAGTATGTCTGAACCTGGTCTGAACCCTTGAACTCATCCTCGACCTGACTTCTTCAAGACTTCTTTGCCATTGGGCACTCAATATATCCTGTCCATGCTGGCTGTTGATGCTGATGTCATCGTCATGGTGCTCTGGCATGGGATTTGCTGTCTATGTGATCATTGGCATCAAAATTTGATCAACCTAATATGGGCCCAGAATGCGACTGAGAATGCTGCATTTTGGTCCTGGACAGGCCCTTAGTGGTTAGCCTAGTTTGAACTTCAACTAACAGGTCTTTTTGCAGTTATGAGAATGGTAAGTGACTGATTAAAACAAGTTAATGTGCAGCCCTAATTCTACCCATCAAAACCACCCCAATATCATATTTTTAGGCCAAAAACTCATCAAGTTATGCTAAAAACTGTGAAATATTAGCCAAAAGAGTAGATTACTAGTTAAAAATTCATAACTCAGCCATTTCTTAACTAAATTTAATGTTATTGAGGTCGTTTTGAAGCTTACAAAAACTACAACAAGTTATCCTGAGGGACAAAGATGCAATTACCAATGGTTATAGCTGGTTATGACCAGTTTTTAATATTTCAATCTTAACCTGTTAGTAACTGTGGTTAACAGTTTTTTGCAGTTATTTTCAGTCTGGTTAGGTTATTTTGGGTCTGGGAAGAAAGCCTAACCAGCCTTGGTCTCAGTTAGCAACCCTGGGACCCCAAAAACCAGACCTAACTAGACCTTCAAACACTACTGAGAATTGCATCAGAGAGCTTGAGTCATCAAAGATCTTGAGAAATAAACAGCAGTGATTCACTAAGAGAATTTGACTTTGCAGTTCAAAAATTTTGCACTTAATAACCACATAATGGAGTTAGGGGGGTTCACCAGAGTGCTTGAGAACCACATCAATTTCTTTGATAACCACATATCAGTAGGTTGTTAAAAGCAAGTAACCTTCTAGTTTATTACATTGAGATACACCTATAGAATGAGGTTATCAGAAGCAAGTTTTGTCTTTCATATAACCTGAATATCAAGATTGATGAAAGAATTTCCTTATATTGTGGGTGACCTTTCCAAAATAGGCAGTGTATAGAATGGGATGGAAGTATTTCCTGCACCTCCAGATGCTCATGCTATATTTACATAACTAGTTGATTTGTTTATATAATCAGTTCCAAAACCCTGATTACTTAGCCATCAACTGCTATGCTTATATAATCGGGTTTTCAGACATGATTACTTAAGCAAGCTCAATGATGAGAATAATTAATTAATCAGGTCAAAAAACCCAATTACTTAAGCAAACCACTTGATAAATATAATTAAGCAATTGGGTACAGTGCTGCCACCTTGCATGGGAGTAGCATTTCTGAATTCAAGGATGTCTATCCATTTAAATTCATTTGACAGGAAAGTGTTTATATGCCACTCAACACTACCACAGTTCCAGTCAAGCACAGCAATGATGATCTTTGTTTTAAATTGTTCAGTTTTGTCTGCTTTGTTGCAAATGAAATAGCATCAAATACCAATCTGAGTAAAGCATACATTTGTTATCTAGACAAAATTTATATTTGTCAACACAATTATACTGGGCAATACAATTACCAAGTATCCAATGGCTAGTTAATTATAAGTCACCCTAATTATAGATAAATCACTTAAACACCAATAAATTCCTTAAGTAATCAGGTTTTTGGACTTGATTACTTAAGCTAAATAATTGATGGATATGAATGTAGCAAAGTAATCATGTCCAGCATACCAACATACCCACCTTACCTGTTACGAGGACCCGATTAGGGTCTCATTCTTAATACTGGCCCCCCCCAAAAAAAATGGCATCAAAACCCCGCGAAAATTTGTACATATTTGTGTTTTATCTTATCTATAGCTGCCCTACAGTCATGATCATTGAATGAAGTTCAACAGCTTTATGGAGAGGTGTTGTGAGATAGCATGGCCCCCATTGCAGGCTTTGATTTTAGCTGAAGTATATATTAGTAGAGACCATGGTTTAGCATTTTTCTTTTGTTGCAGACTTTGTGCCTACATCAAGAAAACAACTTTAAGTCCCAGGGTGGTCCTGGAGTATCTGGTGCTCTGAGCTTCTCCTGGTTGGGTTTCTTCAACAGTAGATACAGTCCTTTATAATTTATTTCTAGATCTTAATGTATTCAAGAATCAATAAGGAAAGCAATATTTATTATGCTATAGATCACATTTTAGTTAATAGTATTTACATGGTAAATGTATGCTACTGAGCTTTGTACTGGGAGATATGAGAGAAGGAACACCCAATCCTTCAAATACCAGCTTGCATCTTCACTTGAGGAAGAGGCAATGCACCAAACAGAGAGGAGGAAGAATGATGAGCATTGAGCCATAGTGTTTGAAAGTCCAGTCTGGTCTGGTTTTTGGGATGCCCAAGGACCCTAACCAACTGAGACCAGTTAGATAAAATTAGAAATGTCTAAATAACTGGACTGGACTGCAACTAACCAGTCTTGATCAGTCTTGTGCAGTTATTTGCAGTTATATAACCAGTTTTTTTGGCATAAATAATTGTCTTGTAGTGTAAATTAAATGAATTACAATTTTTACGGTCAAAACGGGCCCAAGAACATCACAAACAGTTGAGAAATGATAAAATTAGAGCAAATTCGATGATTTTCGCGAGTATTGCTATACCTTTCTTAATTCTCAACCGAATTTTACGTTTTTTGCGTCGTTCGGAAGCTATAATATGTGGATATAATCGTGCAAAATTTCAGAATTTTATGACTGGTCCTAACCGGTTAATACCGGTTTTAAGCAGTTACAAAAATTCTAAAATCCAGACTAACTGCTAACTGGACCATAGTTACAGTTACGATTGGTTAGTATATTTTGTGGTTAGCATCAGTTAAAGTCTGGTTCAGTCTTGGTTAATTTCTGGTTAATTAACCAGACTTCCAAACACTAATTGAGCCAACATTGAGCAGAGGTGGTTATCATAATCAGGTGACATCATGACCCATTTAATGTGAGTCAGCGTCCCCTTCATGGGGGACGCTGACTCACATTAAATGGGTCATGATGTCAATCTTGGGAAACAGGCAGCAAACTCAGTTGCTCTGTGGTGCTCTGAGCTTCTCCTGGCTCAGGTTCCTCAACAGTAAATACAGTATTTTATAATTGACTTCTAAATCTTAATGTATTCAAGAATTATTATACTACAAAACATAGTACTTTACATAAAAAACTATATTACAAGGACCTGGACTGGTCTTTTGTAGCCCTCAATTTACACTTCAAAATGCACTTAAGATCAAGTAAATTGACTTGAGGAATGAGGACCAAATCAAGATTAGAAATTATTTAATTTGTAGGATCCTCATATTTATCAACACTCTAGCAGGAAAAAAGGCATAGAGTGACGCATTTTGCACCTTAAACTTATCAGAATTTTGTAATCTTATACTCATTGGAAAGGTATCAAATAGTACTGTCTAATTCCCAGCTGAGCGTGTCTCAAATCCATGCAGTTTGAGTGCAAGGAAATTTCGAAGATTTGACCACTATTTTCGCTTTTTTGACAATTATATTTGTTTCAGTGCCTTATACCCCATGCCAGAAGACGTGCAAGGGCTCAAAAAAAAGGTATAAATACAATAGCCAAAGAAGATTTACAGTTTTTAGTGTGAGTGAAGTACCAGACATTTCCGAAGGTTTCATTTTTTCTGCTGGATTATAATTTCAGCTGTATTACACTATGTTAATCTCATCTATCTGCCATGAATTATACACCAAGAGATTTGTATTAATGAGTAGAACAAGCCTACATAATTTGTTTTGAAGATTTGCAACCAGGAGGACCACTATTTACAAATCTATTAACATCCTCCCACAGGCAGAATATGTTTTCATATATTCTAGGCCATGGTTTACCATGTTCCACTGGGTACTTCTGGACAAATAAAATACCCCCAGGAAGCTATAGATGTCTATTATTTTTCTAGAGTATAAGCCATGTCAGAATGTGTGAGTGAAGCACAGCATCTGCTGCATATATGGTCAAAATTGAATATTTATAGGCTATTTGGCTAGTATTGTGTCTTCCACCCCACTATACCTTGAAAATTTGGTACCATTGGATTTATAATAATTAGTAGATAACATCTGAACACTCAGAAGGGGAGGAACCAAAGATTTGGAGGGGAGGGCAAGCAAAAAGGCAAAAAAGGTGAATTAATGGCTATTTCCAAAATTGACCAAGACACAATAAATTTCATTAAAAGTTCATATCTCAGCCAATTGTGGTTTGTTCTAGCTGATCTTTGACTTTTTTTAACTGTACAGTCAATCTAAAATTTACTACCAACTTAGATTTATATATTTTAAAGCCTTTTTCACTGAAAAACCAGTCTTAAACTGGTTTAAACTGATTAATTAAGTTGTGAAGCAGTCATTACTAAGACTGCATACCTGGTCCTCGTTTTGCCATGCAAGGCAATGGCCCTCAACCTCCAAGTAAATAGAAATGCTGAACCCAACAAGGATTGTCCACCTGACAAGAATATTTGATATGTCCACTCACTGACACTACATTTCCAATCAAGCACAACAAGGATGACCTAGACTCCTACCCAGTCTCACTCAGGCCTTATCTAATCTAATCTGTTGAACAACTTTTAAAGTCCCTTGTGGACTGGCAAAACTTGTTGATGTGGTCATATTTGTCAACATATTCAAGGCTGTCAGGCCATCATGTGATATGTACCAGGTGGCCTAAATGCATCAACAAAGCTGCAATGCTGTCATACTCTTGCCATTCTAGGCTGCAGGAAATGCCTCCTCTCAGAATTAGAGTCCCATCACTTCAAGAGCTTAACCCTTCTAGATACTGTGATGTTGCCTTCACAATGGTGAAGTGAAGTCCATTTGATTCAGCTGATAACTCGACCACTTCACTGCAGAGTTTTTCCTGGACTATCTTGAAAGCCCAATTGAAAGCTTCCTCAGGTGCAGCCATTTGAAGATGGGTACATAACCTTGGTATATCTTGAAGGAAAGCTTGCCTTACTGAACAGTCAACTTTGAGAATTTCACTGACCATAGCATAGACATTCTGGTGATTTTCTGTCATGGATGTGCAATCAATGGGGAGGTCCACCAATTAGCAATGAAAATTAGCTTTTGTATTTGCATCTACATAGGCATGCTATTCACCACTACAAAGTCACACACAAACCATGAGGCCATAAGGAGATTATCTTTGGCTGACATGAAATATCACATGATGGCCTGACAGCCTTAATATGTTGACAAACACGACCACATCAACAAGTTTTGCCAGTCCACAAGGGACTTTAAAAGTTGTTCAACAGATTAGATTAGATAAGGCCCAAGTGAGACTGGGTAGGAGTCTGGGATGACCTTCATCTTCAATTACAGCATAGATAAAACCTATGTGCTATATAATAACACCTACTAACCCACCCCACACTAGATCAATAGAACATTTCACTTAAACAAAGGTCAAGGTGTTACTATAACACAATTGTCCCAGAAAGCATGATTACCAAGCATTCTGGCTAATAAAAATCCCAGCCAATTATAGCCACCTCAGTTAAACAGCCAGCAAATGCCCAGCAAGAATGTAAAAATAAAACACAAAGGAATGTAGATCAAATATAAAATACAGGAATTACACATTATAGTCATTTACAAAATAAAACTATAGCACAAGCACACAGAATACAGTACAGCATCGCCACAGTGATCAGACCAGCCAGTTCTAATAATAGAAAGTACCAGATATGTCCCACCCAAGCACACCATTTGCTCTGATTGCAGAAATGTTGAGATGCTGCATGATGGCCAGGCATTTCATCAAGGTCCTCCTAAAAGAACAAAGTTTTACTTACATAAAAGCATCGTAATTTACTGATGCATCTGTGCTCACTATATAAGACCCTCAAGGGTTCTTACCTTTCTTTTGGATCCCTCACTACCTATCCCTGTCTCTCATAACATTTCTCTTATAATCATAAACTGGTCATATTTATTTCCTGTGTGAACTTGGTGTTGTTCTACATTGGTACATCAGACTTTCACTCTAGCTTTATTGGTTACCTCCATACAAAATCAGACCCTTCAGATTATTAATAGGCCCATATCAAGACACTTACATACCCCAAACTGCATGCCTGACAAAAAAACAAATAAAAAGATCCAGAAGACCAGAAACTAAGGTATATCTGCCTACAAAAATGTAATCCAATATCACATACTTGCAATAAGTCAAAGCTTATATGTTCTATCCCCCTGCAACCTTTTCATCAAGACTAATATGAGCCATCTTGCTTGAGAGATCATTGTGCTCTTTTACAGATATATCATTAATTACCTTGACCGCCCTCCCTTCCTGATATGTAATATCCACGTGCTGTAAAAAACATCAGCAATTTGCAAGAAAAACCAAACATTATGAAATAATAGGCTGACCTCAAGGTTTTCCTGAACAAAAAAGATTCAGCCATATTGTATAAACACTTCACAAGAACAACTCACTCTGGCTGATTCTTCCTTATACTTATTAAGATCATCCCTCATTTGTGCTAAAGAGTTGTCTGCATGAGCAAGAATAGTCATTCTGTTTACAGCCTTGATTGTCGATGTCGCTTTGCGCCCTGTTTTTACGATATCAATGTAGGACTGTGAAATAAAACAAGTAGATGCTCACATAGTTTTTTTGCATGAAGGCCTTCATGACGTTGGGCAGGAGGTCGGCCGGACCGCCGTCTTCGCGAGGTACGAAGTGAGGCTCTTCAGAAGCCAGCCACTGTTTAAATTGAGCAAGCGCTACAGCAGAAGACTGGAAAAAATTCACCTTGTGTTGTAATGCAACAGCAGCTGTGGGCCGAGTTGAAGGATCAACGTCCAAGCATGTCCGAACAAAATCTTTTGCTGTCTCTGAGACATTTTGCCAGTATTCTTCGGGTTCGAACTTATAGTCGCCTGCAATGATGGCCTCCATTTCTTGTTGCTGCGAATCGCGATCGAACGGGGTGTATCCAGCAAGGAGGAAGTAGGTGATAACGCCCATCGCCCAGACGTCGACAGGTTTCCCGTGCCCAGCTGAAAGATAAATAAGACACGAATCTAGAACTCAAGGAAGGATACTGACTCTTCTTGAAGATCTCCGGTGCCATGTACTAAAAGGAAAGGGTCAGTAACAAACTCACGCAAGTTGCCCAATATCCAAAAAATGATGGAAATGATCTACTTACCCCAGGCGTTCCACAGATCTCGGTCAGCTGATTTAACTTCTCCTCTTCCATAATCCTACTCAATCCGAAATCGGCAATCATGATGTCGGCGTCTTCAGCTGGAGTACGGAATAGCAAGTTCTCGGGTTTCAAGTCTATTTGGACACCATAAAATCAAAAGATAAATGGAAGGAATCAGGGGGAAACTGACCCCGATGAACGATACCCGAATCATGGATGTACTTGACTGCTTTGAAAATGGTGCGGATAAGGGATGCTGCATCGCTAAGAAAAAGGTAATTGGGATTGATACTTGGGCGCTGGAGGTACACCTACGCTTCATAATAGTTTCCCTTTGCGCATATCCGGTCGAAGAGCTCCCCGCCCGTGCATAGGTCGAAACAGAGGTAGAGGTTGTGCGAAGTCTGATCAGGCAGATTTAAGCATGGGATTGAGTCAAAGTAGAAGCAGCGTACTTCAAAGTAGTCATGGAGAGTGACAATGTTAGGATGGCCGCTAGAAACGCGCTTCAAGACCGCGATCTCATTACGGACCTGCGGAATTGGTGAGGACGATCGACCGGAATGGGACAGAAAGGAGAAGCCACCATATGTTCGCGCCCTTCCATGAGTCTCTTGTTGATGACCTTGCAGGCATAGTATTTCCCTGTCTGGATATGGATGGCCTCCTTCACGATGGCATAGGTGCCGCTGCCGAGGGTCTTCCCAGTGCGATACTGCGAGATCAGGGTTAACGATGGAGTGATAGAGCGAGGACAAAGACAAAACCTGGCACGGGACTGTTGTAGGCATCGCTGAGGCAGAGGCAGGTGGGAGCGGAGGTAGTGGTTGCGGTTGAGATAGCTGTCGAGACAAGGATGAGCGACATGATCAATTCACAACACAGCCACCCATAAATAGAATGGACCGCTCACCGCTTCACTCCGCGCTCTCGTCTCATAGATGGGTGTCTCATAGTCACTGCTTGTTGCCTCGGATTCCAACGTCCCTTTCACCCGTGCAGACTCTGTCGAGTGCCCGTTCTTTTGTTTTCCAAACGCGGCTTTCAGAGGTGACTTGAGGTTTGCATGAGAATACCGCTTGAGGCGGTCGATGGGCGCCTTGCCTTCGCCGGACCGACTTTGAGAGGCACCCATAGGTATTTCCTCGATAAATTTTGAAGGCTGGTGTACTATGATGGAGGTGGTTTAGTATAAACCGTGTCAAGCGTCGTTTTGAATGAAAGGCAAGGTCCGCTTACATATATCACAAAACACCGCCACGCAGACTCAGCCCCCCCACCTCGCATTCCAGTCCACTAAGGCCCCTCTTCATGACAGCCCAAATGAACTGCCTTGCTTTTCCAGCGTGCTGTGGCTGCGGTTTCCCTGCCATCCTTTCCCAGTGCGATCATTCTCGACTCATCTGTCCCTGCCATGGTCGACGTTTCCATCAGCAGTCGGGAAGTATTTTGGTTTTACTTTCATGAGCTTTGGCTATCTTGCTACTTCATTCAACGGGTCTGGCACTGAGCAGCTTGTGATTTTGTGTTGGGCTTCCGACGACAACTGCACCAAGACCTCGAGGCTTCTTCGCATATCAACTACGCGATGGACAAGACCTTTACATGGTCGTACCCGTGATATACCGTTGTCTTTCCCAGTGAATCGGAAGAGTCATTGTTCTCATTGCAGTGTACGACACAATGTACTTGAAAGAAACGATGGTCAGGTCCAACCACGTCTACTTCTTCCTTTTGGGGCGTATCGTCCAGGTTCTCTTAAAAACCTGTTGTTCTCCTGCCGTCAAGCTGCTCCGATCCCGTTACCAGAACCCTGCACCCTGTTCCTCTCGTGTTATAATTCCAGGTGGTCCAAGGAAGATGTCGACAACTATGTAGCCACAAAAACCTTCATTTCCAGGATCCCTTGCTCATATGTCCCATGGCTTAGTTGGTTACGGCGTCCGACTGTTACATACTGAATCCAAAGGCGATGAAGTTATCGGAAGATAGAGAGTTCGAGTCTCTCTGGGACAGAGGTCCTGTGTAGTATTTTTCCCATTTAGACTGATACTTTTTTTTTGCTCAAAAGTGCCTTAGCCAGTACAGAATCTGCTCTCTCAAGCAGGAAGATAAATTCCTGTAGTAATATGTAAAGAAAGTGATTATGGTAATGTGTTGCTACGAGTACAGAGGTAGGATGGTGGATGGGATTACACATGCCAACCTTTTCCGGCGGCATGACAATAAAAGGGGCGGGGCAAGATAGAAAATAGATAGAAAAAAGATCATAAGCTGAAGTCCAACATGTCCAAAAGTCCTTAATCACCACCTGCTTCTAAAGCCCGGACTATGCCAAAGGCGGCAGCGGCAGCTATGCCACCAACCATGAGCGTACTGAACGCGCCCCAGATGTAACCTCCGGGGCTCTGGGCAGCGCCAGTTATACGTGCTTTGATTGCGCCAAAGATGAGCAGCACGATGCCGGTGACTATTGAAGAGTAAATGAGTGCGACGTGGGCTCTCGCGATGAAAAAGTAGGGTATTAAAGGGATGATGCCGCCAAGGAGATAGCCTATTCCAAGGGTGAAGGCCGAGATATACATCCGTCGATTAGGGACTTCCTCTAGAAGAAGATGTCAGTGAAAATTTGTCGTCGATGAATCGCTGAAAACGTACCCATTCCCTGACCAAATTTCAAAAGGAACGCTGTTAATCCGATTTCTGTACTCCATCTCAGCTTATTATTTTCCACGTCCCTGCCCGCTTGGCCATTGATGTAACCCGGCATAGATTGATCCTCTTCGACGTCACGAAGACATTTGGCGACCGCATGACACGTCTTGACGTCAACGCCTACTGGACTGAGCACCTCTGCAACTTCTCGTTCCATCTCGCCTTCACAACTATGGTTGACGCGTTGGGCAGTCTGATGGTGGAGGTAGCGATAGTGGTCACGCTCTGCTTGGGAGGCGAGGAAGCCACCGATTCCCATGGATATCGCACCAGCAATGAGTTCGGCGATTCCACCTAGTACGACAAGTTTTGATTCTCCCAGGGAGGAAAGACCGGCCGTCAAGGCGAAAGGGACAGTCAAGCCATCTGAAAGACCTATTACACTAATGGCACGCTCGGTGAGAACCTTTACGTGTCGCACAATGGTAAAAACTCGGACTTACACGTCGCGGATAACATCTGGGTCGATTAGAGTACGCTCATCGTGAATCAGCTCCTTGCAGCATACGCCGTCAGTTCTGGCACACATGGAAGCCGGTGGGGGTTGCACGCTAGGCAGTGCGGGATGGATTGGCCAAACTGGCGGCTTGCTAGAGGAGTCCTGGCGGGGAGGAAGGGGGACGGAAGAGGGTGACGACATTGCCAGTGCTCAATCCAATCTTACTCTATTTATACGCCCTCCAAACATTAGTCATCCACCAATCGGAGACCCTCTATTATCCCTAGCCAATCACCAATCCTCTATTCCATCCTCCATGGCCGTTTCTCGGATTTCCAATGATTCCTGCCGTAGCCATTCACGTGGCAATACAACCTTATGCCGCTGCAACTCGATACCGGCATGGACGAAAGCCATGTAACCCTACTTGATTAACCGAGTTAGACGACAGTGTGGCGCACAATGCTCTTGATTCACGGTATTTAAGCGCCGAAGAACCACTAGCCAAAAACGTGCTTCGTAGTCTAAATGCTTATCTATTACATGTGTTCTATCCAACGAACAGCTCTGCGCAAAAAAAGAAATGACGACTTATCGAGCTGTCCCAGAGAGACTCGAACTCTCGATCTTCCGATGCCACTCAAGCATGTATAACAGTCGGACGCCGTAACCAACTAAGCCATGGGACATGTGGGATCGCCATCCCATCTCGCACTCAAAAGAATATCACTCTTTACAACTCGAACGGCCAAGTAACGTACTTACTGTCGGTGAAGCGAAAATTTACGAAAAAATTGGCCCACACATTTTGGAACAGTAGAACGTAAGATCGAGCATCATATAATACGAGAGTAGTAATAAATCAAGCCAATGTCCGAGGTGAAAATGCTACAACAAGTGCACCATTCCTGGCACCTCCTTCCTTGACACTCAACCATCTACCCAATTTGTGCTCCTGCCCCACGCCGGCCACCATCAAAAATGAATTCACGCTGAGGTCTTTCCGCTTAGTATGTGGAGCACTTTGTTCACTACGGAGGCTGGTTTCTGTACAGCCCATGGAGCGGTCTGTAGGAAACCTTTTGGCGCGGTTAAAAGCTGCAGCGAATTTATGACACCTGGGCTGGGATCTTGCCAACAAGACTGAATGACTTGAGTTTTGAGTCTATCTTCCATATTCCGTATGCACCTTCCCATGAACCTGTGAGAGACGCGTCAGCACGCAGACTTTGAGATGAACGAAGAGCTCAATATGCCGTTATCCTTACCAGATACAAATATGTCAGAGTACCGTAAGCTCGCCAAAGCGGTGATCCATCGAGGAGTCTTAACAACACCTCCGACTCTGAAAGACTTTCATTTAGGCCATGAGCAAGTGGTTGCGTAAAGATGGCTTTTTTCTTCTGAGTCGTCCAAAGACATATTGACCTACAAGACTCAATCAGTACTGGAAGAACGCTTTTTGGAGGAAACAACTTGCCCACTATCCCCTCCGCTGACAAATGTTGTCTCGTCAATCATAGCAATGCTTTCCAGGCTGCCTTCGACGTATTGCGTTTTTTCCCGTTCTTTTCCTTTGGCTTTAGGCACCAACTCCGCATCTCCTGCATCAACGTCATCCCCTTCGTCATCTGCACGAAGACCACCCGAGAACTTCCCGAATTCGACTTCTACCTCCACCGCGAAATACCAGCTGTGTTTCATCCACAATTTTCCAATATCGGGCAGTTTTGTCGCGGCCGCCAACGGAGATGCATGTATCTCCACGAAGCGCGTCAAGGCTTAAGACATGATCTTGATGTCCAAATAACGTTTCCACATAGCCCATCACCGAAGGAGAGAGGTCATAAACTTTGAGAGTCCGGTCAAATGAGCCCGAATACAGGTCAGTCGTCCCTTTGCGAAATGCGACAGTCTGCATCATAGCACGTAAATCATTTGCTTTTCTGTTAAGAATGTGTGGCTTACACTGATTGCATCCTTATGCCCCAAGTGCCCCGAAAATGACTTTATCCATTCGCCCTTTTCTGCATCCCAAACACATAAACGACGATCACGACCGGCACTTGCTAGCAGCTTTCCATCCCCACTCAAAGCCAAAGAGAGAATTTCGTCGGTGTGTCCTTTAACTGTCGGATCTGGGGCGGCCTTCCCTTTGCCTTTCCTATCCGAGGAAGGCGTTCGGACTTTGAAGAAAGATGAAACCTTTTTGCCTGTGGAAAGATGCCATTTTATAATATGGCCTTCTTTGCCGGATGTAAATAAATGTTGACCAGATTCTGAAGCGACGGCGGCAGTGACTGAAAGACGGTGTCCGCGAGTGTGAAGTACGGAAGTTGGAGGTTGGGTGAAGTCAAACTGCAAGGTATATAGAATGAGAAACCTCATAGAAATACTTGGAAAAATGGAAAACACGTTACTGAATCTGCAATGAAGAGGTGAACCTTCCCAGAATGCTCCAAAACGTCTTGCTTTAGCCTCGCAGAGACGAGCTCCTTGTCAATTTCGGCAGCATCGAATTCACCGTCCGCTAAAAGATTGCTTAGATGAACGTGATGGTCGAAAGTAAACTAAGGTACACACCTAAACCTGTTTTAACACTGTCGAGATAGAGTTGGGCTAGGCGAAGGCGTTTTTTGAGCAGGTGTCTCATTCTCGTCCTCTTCTCCACTGGCACCCTCGTCAACCTCCTCCGCCCGCAAATCCATGTCGTCAATATCACCGCCATCCTCGTCGGTTTGGTCGGACAAGTCCTCGTTTTTTCTTGGTTTTCGGTTCGGACGGTTGACGACCTTCTTTTCTGAGCGTTTCCGCTTTTTGGGAATAGAGAAGAAAGAGTCGGGCATGAGGAAGGGGCAGTCTGCTTTTGTGCAATGCTCGCCAGACGCGTTCTTGAAATTTTGGTCGACGGCTATTTGGCTGTGATTGAAATGGAAAGCGTCGGCTGTCACGGTCACATGCGGCGCAGATATGTCGGAGCGGGTGTCCGGTCCGCATTCAAAATTTCATTTGGCAAAGTTCAAGTGGTGCAGTGTTGCACAGCAGACTCAGGGCAGCTGGTATAAAGGCAGGACTGGAATACGTACTAGCCTTGTCTTTTCTCCCTGTAATCCTTCTAGGCTGAGCCAGCCAGCGGGAGGGCCTTGCTGTTAGTCACGAGCCCCTTGCAAGGTGACTCATGCCGTTGCGTTCCTGCATTCCTCACAAACCCGGCTTTTCTATCATATGTCCGGCTCCTGCCTTGAGGCAGACGCGTTTTACACCATCCAGATCGATTAAAGCACCATCCTCTTTACCCTCAACCACCCGATTCAAGTCATCCATGCCCAAATTAACCACTCACGCCGTCAACCCGACCTTCCACAAGGTCGAGTACGCTGTTCGTGGCGAGCTGGCAATCAAGGCAGACGCCTTCCGTGAAAAACTCAAAGAGCCTGACCACGATTTGCCTTTCGACAATGTCATCTCTTCCAACATTGGAAACCCTCAGCAGAAAGGATTGGATCAACCGCCGATCACTTTTACTCGCCAGGTAGCTCCTGTTGACTCGCCCTTGCTTTCTTCGGATCGACTGACGATTACCCCTATTCAGGTCGCCGCTTTAATGGAGTGGCCAGCTCTCATCGAACTTGCCCCGCAGGTTTTCCCTAGAGATGTGATCGAACGCGCAAAGGAATTGTCCAGAGAAATTGGCTCTGTCGGCGCCTACTCGCACAGCCAAGGCGTGCCATTCATTCGCCAAAGCGTTGCCAAGTTCATCGAGGGTGAGTCCTATTTAGTCGTCTTCTTCTATAGATCGCCTTGACCTCTGGTTGTAGAACGGGATGGCTTCCCCTCGGACCCTTCGCACATCTTTCTCACTGCGGGTGCATCTGCTGGTGTATCCCTTCTCATCAACGCACTCATAACTTCTCCCAAATCCGGTATCCTGATTCCTATACCCCAATATCCTTTGTACACCGCCTCTCTTGCTCAGCACCAGGGCCTTCCTATTCCCTACTACTTGGACGAATCCAAGGGCTGGTCAACATCAGTGTCTTCCATCGAAGCTGCGCTTGAGGAAGCTCATAAAGAAGGCATCGCTCCAAAAGGTCTGGTCATTATCAATCCTGGAAATCCTACCGGTGCTGTGCTTGACGAAGAAACGCAAGAGAAGCTTGTACATCTTTGTGAGAAAATCATCTTGTTATCTTGCAGACGAAGTATACCAGGATAACCTGCACCGTCGCGACTCTCTACCGTTTACCTCCTTCAAGAAGGTCGTGTCTAAACTCCAATCACATGTTCCCCTTGTCTCCTTCCATTCAATATCCAAAGGTGTCTCCGGAGAATGTGGTCGCCGTGGTGGCTATTTTGAGTGCACCAACTTTTCTGATGATGTCGTTGCCTTGCTCTACAAAATGGTTTCAGTCACTCTTTGCCCTCCACTTACTGGTCAAATCGGTGTCAACTGCATGGTACGCCCACCCAAACTCGGAGAGGAAAGTTACGAGCTTTGGAAGAAGGAAACAGATACGATCCACGCTTCACTCGCTTCTCGTACTCAAACCATGGCTGAACGCTTGAACTCCCTCCCAGGTGTTTCATGCGTGGACTCACCAGGAGCACTTTATCTGTTCCCACAGATCTCGATCTCGAAGAAGGCCCGAGAAGCGGCACAGGCTGTTGGACAGCACCCAGATGAAATGTACGCCCATGGGCTACTGAAGAAACTGGCATTTGCGTCGTCCCCGGCAGCGGCTTCGGACAGAAGGAGGGTGAATGGCATTATCGTCTGACATGTCTATGCCCGGTGTAGATGATTATGTTGGTAAGCTCGAAAAGTTCCACCACAGGTGGGTGGATCAATATGGGGTCGAGTAAAATGACTAAATCAAGTTGGCCGATCATCCCCACATATCCACAAGTCTTGTTATCGCTGTACAATCTGTTGGCTTATCTTTTGCTTTGATTGCATGTACATAATATAATTGCTTAAGAGGCGCAGAGCAACCTCGTGTCTGACTCTTTTGTTCTTCGGTCTGCTCATGCTTTTCTTTTGACCGTGTATGTCCTTTGGGTTTGCTAGTCCAACTTAGGGTTGATTGGACTTGTTGTATCCCTCAGGGTGGTCTCTGTTATGCGCCACACTGTTAAATGAATTTGCATGATGGACTGACAAGGCGAGACCAGATATCCTTGATGAAGTTCGTAAAATCACAAATAATAGCTTTAACCCAAGGACAGTCAGCAGACTCGATTTGACAAGCTAGGCTGTGTTCTAGAGTATGACGCCTCCCTGGAGACGATTCGAAGACCAAAACGACAGCCCAGATGCGTCCGAAAAGGATAATTGTATAAAAACTTGTTGAAAACGTGGCATCCGTTTGAGGAAGCCTCTAGCTTTATTTTCAGAACGTATGCAAATACCGGATCATGAAGTTAGAATATACCTTTGATGTAAAGGATATACAAGGACGAGCGACAAAGCCGGTGATTATAGCGATCGCTGTTTTTGCACGTCCATATTCAACTAATCGACCCGCTGACCATTCCAGCGCAGGAACTAAGCAAGTCATATGGAAAGGAGTATTGAGAAGTTTGAGTGTGCGGCGGAATCGAGCTCTACGCAATCCTCTGACATCTCTTGATTTGACAAAACGTGCAGATATCGGATATCCAAACTGTACTAACTTCCAAAAAGAATCGAGGACATGAGCATGCCTTAAATATTTGGTGAAGGTGGCACGCAGTCACTTTTGCGGAATTTCACCGCGACGACCTTCTCCTACGGAAAGAAAGAAAACGCAGGAGGGATTTATAAAGTTTATAATAAGAAGACAGTACTTGGGATCGATGCGTCGACCAAAGTAACTGCAGCAAAGACGAATCATAGGTTCTTGATCGGGTAACATTGACTTCGTATGTAGCGGCTTTCACCTTTGAAAGCCACCGTAGCGTCTGAAAATGGCCTGTCCCTGTGGCTGACAGACCGTAATTGAGTCCACAGATAGAACCCTGATGGTATGGACATAAGACTGCACGACTAAATATACATCCTTTGCGTTAGGACGTTTATTTTTAAGAGCGAGCGGACCGGCATATTAGAAGATACAAACGTTCGCGGTATTGACGCTGGGAGAAAGATAGTCTGTGTGTGCAAGTATTATGTGGAAAAAAGAATGTCAGGCCTGCGAAGCATCGTGCTGGCTGGGAGGAGAAGTGGCGCGATAGACCATGACAAGGGAGGGAAAACCGTGCTTTCGTAGGGAACTCAAGGAAATACGTTGGCTAAATTCCCTCACCGAGTGACCTTCCCGCACAGCTGCTGAGATATAAAGCAAGACTGTCATGGGATCGGGTGGGCAAGCATCACCGGGAGCAAGTCGCTAAATCTGAATAGTTCTGCTTTTATAGTCATAGAAAAAAGCCTTTAGCGAAATAAATGTGTGTAAAATTGATAGCACTCTGGATTGTGGCGCTATAGGCTCTCTGTTGGGATGCTTCATTCATCTCGGGCAGACGTAGGCACCGTACAAATCGAGTGCTGGATCTGATGATAAGCCAACGACATGTGGGTTAAATTGTGATCTGACTGATGAATGGAATATTCGCAGCATTTAAAAGCAGAACGGGACTCCGGGTATGCACACTTGATAAAGGACGAGAAAACGATTGGAGACAGGGGAAGAAGGGTATTCCCAATGGAGGATTCCCCAGCGCGTGGACAGGGGAATTCGGATAACAAAGAATAACAGCACTAGAAAGGCCAAAAAAAATGCAGACGACATGAGGCCAGAGTAAACATGCGTAGTTTGGAGTTTATGACTGGCAACCTCTGGCGAAAAGCCCGCAACAACAGCACTTGATGGAAGCATAAACGCCTGTTGCTCAAAACGGGGTAGAGAGATTGTGAAAAGGAAAATAAAAAAGAGAAAAGTTTGATTGAAAATCAGGGAGAACTGAACAAGAAGATCAGGAAGAGACCAACGATTTCTGCACAATCGTATAAAGATGAAAAGTTATCTGCGTCTGCGAAGGGAGATATCGGACGGATAGGGAACTATTTGTGGTTATTTGTAGCAAGCTGTGTGTCTGGTCTGTGCGCCATATAGGATGACCGGTCCTGTCAACTCTCGTCAACATTCCCCCTCTAGACCACCACAAACCATGATTAAATACTCCAGCAACCATCTCTGCCAGCCCATCTCTCAATAACCCAACCTGTGCTCGTGCTGGCGGGTCATCTCGCCAGCGCTTATCCGCTACCTACCATGGTGTGTCCTCGTTGTACAGCACGTTCCCCAGGCTAAATTTTTTTCTCCTATCGCAGATTATCAGCTCTAAGAAATACGCATGGTATGCAGGCTCAGCCGCAGTTTTTGTCATCGCCTCCTCATTTTTCTCATTACGGAAAATTTTCATTTATTCAGCGAGACCTGCATTAAAGGGCACCGGTCTTCAGCTTGCAGACACACAGACCGCCCACTTTTCGAAATAAAGAAGAAGGGGCGTCCTGTTACACAGTGTGATCACTGTCGCGAGCTCCGTAAAACAAAACAAGTCCACGTGAAATGTATCTGTGAATCCAAAGCTGAATCTTCATTTCAGCAAGGTGTGTTAACTCATTGTTCGGCATCGATCTACAGTCAGCTCATGGGTAAGGTTATATTTCTTTATGCCTCTCATTGTTCAGGACCTAAGCCGGGATTTGAGGGCGCCGCGTTTCCCAATGGCTTACCGCAAGCCTTGGAAGCGTCGGTTGCATTTCAAAGCCTTACGGAAGGCGCTTCCTCCGACTCTGACCATGGTGGTATGCAGCTCCTGCTAAAGCGACATCTTCCTCCTTTACCAGCGATGCTGATCTTACACTAGGGGTGCGCTATGGCCACCAGTGCAAGTCGGGCGACCCTTGCAACTGTGTTACGCCGGGACCTAGGAATCGAAGAGGTGGAACCGTCGAGCAGCAGCACAGCTCCGCTGTCTCAGGTTCTGCGCCCGATATGTCGGGTCGTCCCTCGACCCAGACCTCCTCGCGCACCTCTTCCCAGATCCTGGCCGCATTGCAGAATTGCGCCCCGTGCTACCTCGCCCAGGGCCTGTCCACAACCCGTCGACAGGTCTGCCTCATGAGCATGTTAGTCGTCATTACGACGCCAAGCCTTACAAACATGCTATCCACGGTATGACGCCTCAACACGTTATGCAGTCTTCGTCTTACCCATCTTCGGGTCCTTCCAATCCTACATATTCGTACAATGCACAGGCATACAACGACCAAACGCAACTTCTGGGACCGTCGCAGGCTTGGGCCCAACAAGAACAAAACATATTCGATAATGGCTTGCCATCGCTTTGTGGTTGCGGTGACGGGTGCGCCTGTCCTGGTTGCGTCCATCACAACCGTGCAAGTGCCAATCCTTCCATCCTCTGCCTACGCCTCATGTACCAACCCGGATACATGTTCCACATGTCTAGATTGCACCATTATGTCCCTCCCACCTTCCGCCATTTTGCCACCCGACACCGCCTTGTCAATATACGACTCTCAGCTCCAAAACGATGTGATCGATGACTGGCTCCGTCAGATGTCTGCTAATACACCGCCTTCCCATTCTTTCCAACAGGATGCCTCCCTTCGGGGACCGGCATTCCAGCAACAGCCTCCTAACTGGAACCCTCGTGACGGCTTTCCATTTTCTAATCAACCAGCAAGCCGTGGCCGTGATCTTCCGCATAATATTGCTTCTGCGGGTTTCAACTATGATTCTTCAGACGTCCAGCCCATGATGCCTTTCGGTGCTCCTGCAGGTGATCGTGGAGGAGTCTTCCCACCACGCGGCCACCGTTCCCATCCTTCTACGGCTGACCTTCGACCCTCAAATCGATTCCAGGCTGTTCCCAACGGGTAGGATGATGAACGACTCCTCGTTTTTGCATGTTGCCGATAATTCTCGGAGTCGTTCACCATCTACATCCTCGCAGTCCAGCTACCAGGGATCCGATGGCCATGGTGCAGGGCCGGTACCTCCTTACAGGCCCAGCGGTCGTATGCAGGGCATGTTTACAAATGCCCAAGGTGCCCGTTCAGCGCCTCAATTGAACATCAGGCCCAATTTGCAACGTGGTCCCAACTCAGCCTCGCCAGCGAGTATTTCTCCCTCGCCGGGGTCTATGCCTCGGGCATGCGTCAAGGTCCATATGCCCCTAGTAATCCGGATACTGGTTCATCGGAATGTGATCCTTCTTTAGCTGGTTTGCAAATATTTAGCTGGAAAGATTTCTTGCATTGGTTATGTACTGTCTACACTTTATTTGAAAATCGTTGAAGAATTGGTTTTCTCCTTACATATTTTATAGCAGATGTGTTTGCAATCCTGTATATTTTTGCATCATCCACGCGTGTGTGCGGGTCCTTCGCATGAGCATCCTTACTGAGGTCGTATGATATTTTTTGTAGGATATGAGAGTTTGGTTTTTCTTTATATGCCAGTTGAAAGTTCAATGGCTGGAATGCGTGTTCAAAATATCGTTTTGAAACGCTTATGTCGACCTAAAAATAGACAACCTCTGTAGAGCGCCCACAAACACATACATCACACTCGAGGGATGTTTGTCATTGGGTCGTGCAGGTAAACCTGTACCACGACTGCACTCTCAAAACATATCGGGGTGCAGCTTGAAGCTCAATCCAAGCAACATGAGGCAAGACCAGACAAGGCCGCAGGCCCGCAGCACTCTTCATAACGAATGACTCGGCCTGTAGCACTGGAAGCCGGATCCATGCCATGCACCTATCCATAAAGATATGCCGACTTACTCTCTCGATATGCACACGCACCAAGCAAGCACCCTGACCCCTTTGTCCGACCTCCAGCACCTGCTGTCCCAAGCTTGAGGTCCAAATGCAGATGCCGACAAGAAAAAGCGACGCTCATGGAGTGGTACTAGAGTCTGGACAATGGCCAAGATCCTATCGCGGGGTGGCTTATTCAGTAACGTGGCCGATGTCGTTCCAATGGATCCGTACCCGATGGGAGAGCAAGTACAGCCACAGTCCACTACATTTACTTACTTCGATTTGTCAGCGTTCAGTCGTTTCAGCAGCTTTGCTCTTCCCTTCGTGTCCCAGGCAAAAGGCTATGTAACAGGAATATATGAAAGCGGCCTTCCATTATGACATCCTTCCAATATCTCTCGTACTTCTCTTCCAACTTGATCTATCCTTTTCATATATAGCTCACAGTCAGAATCCACCATTACTTCTCTAACTGAGATGCCGACAGCAGTTGCAAAGAGACTATACCCAAAGACCGCCTATTCCGTTCTGCCACTTATCCATACCTTGTTGGACCTGAAGACAGAAATCCGCTCATACCGTCGCCTCTGTGAGTCACATCCGCTTTCCTTTTACCCACCACCTTATCTGATTTTCTCATGTTTTCTTTGGTTAGAGAAAAACGTCCTCCCATTTTGGCCGTCGTCGTTGGGATCAACGACTACGCCTCTCAAGACTACGAGAATTTGAACGGGGCAGTGGGGGATGCAGATGCATTCGAGGCTTCCTGAAATTCCGGCTGCAAGTTCCGGAATCGAATATTCTCAGTCTGCGAGAATGAAGCTGCCCGAGATGCGATTATCTCCTCCTTCGGATGGTTCAGAGACGATCCGCGGTATCGCAGAAATGAGGTCGCGCATGGTCTTTATTATGCTGGCCACGGTGCGCAGTCC
>JADNYJ010000274.1:0-45413 GCA_015501075.1 Gymnopilus junonius
CTATCTTAGTGAAAAGACCGACATAATCAGAGCGATCTGCCCCTGATAAAGTAGAAGGGCCGTTGGTCATCATGAACGAACCAATGGTCTTCAGAGACTCCGCCACAGCTACCCAGTCCCCAGACAATCCTGTGAGGGAAAGGGAAGTAGGCTGCGGCTCTGGAGAAGTGCTTGGGAGAGGAAAACGACTCAGTTTCACATCCCATGATGTTTAACTTAAGTATATAACCTTCTCCAAGATCTGTTGACACTATTTCTGAGATGCAGCATGTGTCTTTTTGCATTTGATGGATTGTATCTGATTTTTAGAACTTCCAAATTTGGAAATGAACTGACTGAAGGTATATAAACCCCCACCTTGAACCAGACATCCTCAGTCAACCCACCCCAGACTTCAGGCAAGTGCCCAGCTATTTCATCAAGATGCTAGTAACTTACTGTACTTTAGTGTATAATAACTTTTCAGTTACATGCACTGAGTTGCTTATTTTTGGCCCACTGTTACTTGACACGTTCCCACACCTTGTGCCTCAGATCGCTGCAGTTCTCTATCCATTGAGCCCTGTAGCTGCATGATTTGTGAACTTGCTTTTTAACTCGTTTATGGACTCTTAGCTTTCCTCCACTTTTTACAGTACTTAGCACTCCCCCCCAAATTGTCTTTGGACTCCCATGGGAGTCCATGGGACTCCATAATCCCTGGGACTGGGTTGGGACTCCCATGGGATTGAGTGGGACTGGATTGGGACTAGATGGGACTGGGTTGGGACTCCCAAGGACTCCCATAGAACTGAGTTGGGACTCCCAAGGACTCCCATAGGACTGAGTTGGGACTGAGTTGGGACTCCCTGAGACTGAGTTGGGACTGAGTTGGGACTGGGTGGAACTGAGTTGGGACTGAGTTGGGACTCCCATGGGATTGAGTGGGACTGACTTGGGACTAAGTGAGACTAGGTTGTGACTGGATAGGACTAGGTTGGAACTGGGTTGGGACTAGGTTGGAACTGGGTTGAGAATATGTAGGTAGGACTTTTGTTTACCATAGTGCAGAACAGCTATGATGGCCAGACTCTGGGCTGCAGATAAATAAACCATGGTAGGAAAATTAGGATAATAAAGTAATTAATTATAATTAAGACAGTAATGGGCACATAGGTATGTTCAGTTTCTCATTACAGAGATTCATCAAAATTTCAAAGTAGAGCCAGGCACTCATTTATAGAATGTGCTCACTGGAGATTTTTATTTTTTGGTAGATTATTTTTTTTCTTGAAACCTCTAGTCTTTTGCACAAGCTCTATATCATTATCTGTATTCTAATCTCATAATGCTTAGTATCATCAGTCTGTGCCTTTTCTGCCTAAGAAATTGTGTATATTTTTTTCATAGATTAACAAATAAAATTTGCTCTTCTGGAGGCATTTTTTATGGTGCAAACTCACCCTAGTTCTAAATTTTGTGCCCTATCCACTAGAGAGTTTTGATTGATAAAGAATTATTTTGTGGTGTATTATCAGTGACTGTTGCTGATTCACCTCCCATGAGGATTGAGTTTTTCAATAAGTTTGGTTTGTCTACCTTATAATTTATATATAAAGTCAAAATAGCTAACAATGTCTGAAATGAAGACTTGGGAGACTGAGATTTTCTTATAGAAGTAGATAATAGGCTGGCTTCAATAGCCTGGTTTGATTAATATTCTTTGTCCAAGGGTTGCAAATGTTTTCCAAAATCTATAGACTTTTCAAAGATGCAACTAATGGTATTTCTCTGTTCAACAAACTCATACATATGGCAGACAGTACACAGTATCCTTGACCTTATCAGAGATGGATTTTTATCTGATTTGCCTAGTATTGCACTCTGCACAGCTATAGGTTTAGCCAAAAAAGCTAGTGGCCTACCAATATATAGCAATGCTGTGCATGAGGAACAAATTCAACAGAAGGTAGTGTGTATTTCAAATTTTGTGATACTAAAGTTATTTTTCTATATAGACTACAAATAAGATTCAGGAACATTTAAGCACCCTTTGCAATATGCTTATTGACTCTTATAAACTCACAGGGTAGATTAATGAGAGCCTTTATATATGCACCTCTGAAGTCCTTGGTATTCTCCCTATTACAAAAGACATCCAATGAACTAGTGAGTGGCATTGCTAAATTTACACCTAGCATGGATTCAAAGCAAAAATCCTATTTTCTTGCCAAAATGCAAGAAATACATAAGCTAGTCCATACTCTAGATGCAAAGCAATAAATTCAAGAGAAAATAGTGTGTACTTTAAGCTTTGTTCACACCTTCCTACATCAGGTGTATCAATGTATTATATATAGCAAATTAAAACTAAATAGCACATATGTAAATTGAACCTAAGACTCACTAGAAGTATAATATTTATTAAAAAGCACTTTTTAAAGTAGCCTGATTGATCAAAGTCCCTATATCTATTTATGTGATTTGCAAAACTGGCTAGAATAAGTTGGGACTGAGTGGGACTGAGTGGGACTGACTTGGGACTGAGTGGGACTAAGTGGGACTGGGTGACTGAGTTGGGATTCCTTGTGACTCCCTGGGACTGAGCAGGACTGGGCAGGACTGAGTTGGGACTAAGTGGGACTGGGTTCATCAGCAAGTCGGCCATTTACTTTTTAGCTTTTCCACTTTTTTGGCCAATTCTTCAAAAATTTAGTACATCGTATGATCAGTAATGGCAAATTTTTGCATTGATTCGCATCCTGTGCCGCGATTCATAATACAGAAAATTGATTTCATGGTCCTCTTCAGCTCTGGCCTTCCTGAACATTTGATACAAAGTCTGCGCTTTTCAGCAATATGGGCCTGGATTCTGATGGCCAGCTTTTCGTCCCTTTTATTACCTTTTTTTAGCTTGTACAAGTGAAAAAAGCTAATGGCTGAAGTGCCGATGTTGGGACTCCCAAGGACTCCTATAGGACTGAGTGGGACTAGGTTGGGACTCCAATGGGACTGAGTTGGGACTAAGTGGAACTCCCATGGGATTGAGTGGGACTGAGTTGGGATTCCCTGGGACTGGGTGGGACTGAGTTGGGACTCCCATAGGACTCCTTAGAACTCCCATGGGACTCCTTAGGACTCCATGGGAGTCTCTGGTAGTCCAGCAACTCCCATGTGACTCCCTGGGAGTCCCTGGGAATCCATTGGACTCCCATGGGACTTAGGACTCCCAGTGGAGTCCAACCTAAATATGGGGGGGAGTGTAAAGACCTCACTTTTTACAACCCTTGCCAGGCCCAGCCTTAAGCTGCTGCTAGTAAGGAAGGTTGTCCTGCCAATACGGTGACAATAATACTCAGGCAACACCTGAAGGTGACCCCTGAGTTAGCTAGTTCCAGTTTAGCTTAGTTTAGCATTTTGCTTTTTTTCAAGTTCACAGATCATTGAGGTGTTGGAACTTGATCAAACCAAGTCTGGTCATACTCTGCAATGTCTAAAATGCAAGACTTTCCCAATCTCCCCTTCTCTGTTTTTGCACACTTTGTAGAAAACAACTTCAGCTCTCATGTATCACTGGCCACTGTTCTAACAGTGTGACATGCTCCATGTAGTCAGCGAGCCTCTGGAGCCCTTTGCCCCAGAGGCTCGTCCAGGCAGGCGATTCCTTGAGCTACATCATGGAATTCGCTTTGATATCACTACGGCACCCAAGGACAAGGTTGGGCTCTGGCGCGAATGGTTAGACCGCTTCTGGGAAGCTTCGAAGCGGGAACTGTCTACTCTGGTTTGTGTCGGCAATGGAAGTCGCCCCACCGATTGGAACAAGCAGGCTATTGCAGCTTCGCTTGTATTTTGCCAAGGAGCTGAGGTGCATGCATCTCGCTACGCAGCTGGGAGTGCTCTTGCAGAGGATGCGGAGCTATACTCCCTTCGTACTGCAATTGTCCGGGCATGCACCATGGACAATTGCGACTACATCGTTATCATGTCGGACTCCACCAAGGCTTTGGGGAGTCTGCTTGATGCTTCCATGCATTCCGGCCAGGGTCATTCCTTGGCTGTGATTCGCGCCCTTACAGAGTGGTGGACCAGAGGTCCTGGCCGCCACATCTCTCTTCATCATGTCCCATCTTCTTTGAAGTGGGGCATACACTACCAGGCTCATCTCATGTCGACTGAGCTATCTGTAGCAGTGGGGCCTAACATGCCACACTCACTTGCGTTGCTGCGCAAAGCAGCGGCTGATAATCCAGGGGAAGGCTCCGTGCATTCTGGCCAGGGTCATTCCTTGGCTGTGATCCATGCCCTTACAGAGTGGTGGACCAGGGGCCCTGGCCGCCACATCTCCCTTCATCATGTCCCATCTTCTTTGAAGTGGGTATACACTACCAAGCCCATGTCATGGCGACTGAGCTCTCTGTAGCAGTGGGGCCCAACATGCCACACTCACTTGCGGTGCTGCGCAAAGCAGCTGATGATAATCCCGGGGAAGGCTGGCAGGAGTTGTTCCAGCAACCTTCGTACTCAGGGCGACGACAATTTTTGTCACTCACCGACCTCGACGGGGGTCGACTCGAACCACGGGCCAAACGAGGTGGTCCCTGGCTTCAAGCTGCAGGTGGTGACCTGACTCTCTTTACAAGGGTCACTCGCGCCATCACCAACCATGCTCCCATCGGGGAGTACTACTCTCGATTCAACATCCCCGAATCCACCAGTTGTGAGTGTGGCCACCATACCCAAACTCGTGATCATTTGTTCCGGATGTGTCCCCAGCACGACCATCACGACTATCCAGTTCGTCTGGATCAGCTCGTATCCTTTTTGAAGGCTAATCCTACGGCATTCGCCTTCAACCGCCCCCCTCGGGGTGTCGGATAACTTGGTCGGGCAAGGTAGGTGTTGTTCCTGTTGGCTGGGTTCGGCAGTTTGGGGTGCACTCAGAACAGAGTCCTAATACTCGGCAGGCTTCAGCTTTGCTGGGTTGAGGGTGGGGGCTTTGGTTCTGGAGCTTCGGCGCTATCGACAGACCTTGTAGCCCCCTGCTTCGGCAACCCGAAATGGTCTGCCTTCAGTGGCTAACACAGTATGCGCGCATCCTGGGCTGTCGGGTTTGGCTGGCGGGCCCCTTCCGGTGCCCTTCCATTACTTTGTTGAACCCCCTTCGGGCGGGGCATCAATGAGAGTATGGGCCCATTGTCTTATGGTCCCAAGTTGGCCCGTGGGAGCCAGTCCCGCACTAGGCATAGTTTAATGGTAGATTACTTCGGGTGTATGTATATCTGCAACTGGACTGCTTTCGCGCACCGGTATATAAATCCTTGATTTAAAAAAAAAAAAACTGTTCTAACAGTGCTGTTCTCAATGACAGAGAACACTGACTTGCTCAATCTCCATGCAAGGCAGAAGCACAAAGAGTTTGAAGATGAGCAAGGTCGGGTGTCCAATAGTTGGATATGAGCATTTGCACGTGCAGTAATGCATCATCTACAGGACAGTACCTCAACATTGTTCCAGTCTCAGAATTGTCCTACCACAGAAGCTCAACATGTTGATTACTTGTCATACATGCTTGATGACCTTGCAACCATCCCAGAGGACTCCCACCACCATCGCCGACATTGAGAGAGCACTCGAAAGGGCCCCTCTCTTCTCGGGCATTCCTTTTGTGGGGCATGCGCACCTCGTACGTCAATCAGCAAAGAGCTCCAAGTTCGATTGCTACTTTGAGATCTGGGATTCCCAGACTGGATGCACCACGAAGACACTTATCAACAAAGCTTTTCGCTACAAGGACGAGCTACTCTACATGAAGCCAGCCGCCGCTCGACGAGGTGTCCCCATGTGCCAGCGCTGCCAGCGCTGGGGTCACCTCACCAAGGATTGTAGGGCCCATCAGCATCACTGCGCGCGATGCGGCGGGCCTCACGCCACTGATGAGCATCGCGCTCTCGCGCCCTGCTGCAACCGGCCTCCGCCAGATTCGGATGGTATGCGCCACCCCACTCCAGCTGGTGAGCCATGCCCCCACAAGGCCCGCTGCCCCAATTGTCGGGGCGAGCACCCTGCCACAGGATGCAACTGCATGTTCTGGGAACACTGCTTCGATCATGATTGGATCGTCGCAAAATACCGCGAGGTACGTGATAAGTGTGCACTCCGGACCTTGACGTCTAACGTCCCTC
Organism: Gymnopilus junonius; assembly: GCA_015501075.1. Taxonomy (NCBI): domain Eukaryota; kingdom Fungi; phylum Basidiomycota; class Agaricomycetes; order Agaricales; family Galerinaceae; genus Gymnopilus; species Gymnopilus junonius. The sequence goes on from JADNYJ010000274.1 coordinate 6,165, forward strand.
CCCTAGCTCGATAATGAGAAGAAAGGAGGACATTAGAATAATTTTGTACAATTGTAACCAGAATTATGGTCATATCGATGTACTTCTCGACCGTCTAAAAGACTCTTTTGACATTATTTTCTTGCAAGAGCCACCCTGGCGTGAGATACGACATGCCCCATCTTCGAGAAATCGCGAAGGTGAGGCAGTTATTGGAGCACCGACCCACCCTGACTGGAAGGTAATGGTTCGGCCTGACCCTACTGGGCTCCGGCCACGCGTTCTGACCTATGTTTCGACGAGGTTGAACCCCTGGTGCCCCGCTATGTGATGTGATCTTATAGATCACCGCGACATCATGGCGGTGTCTCTGTTTACTGGAGATGCCATTGTTAACTTACTGAATGTGTATTCGGACAATAAGCACACAGCTATCGACTTGCTCACTGAGCAGGCCGACTTTCTTCCAATGTTTCATTACATGGGGGGTGACTTCAACTGTCATTCGAATAAGTGGGACCCTGGTGTCCTACATCATCGGACGACAGCCAACAACCTGCTGAACACAGCAGCTACCCTGGGGTTGATGCTTTCTCCCCAGTCAATCCGGGTCCCACTCACATCCCTGGCAACCCATCCTTACGAGAGTCGGTCATCGACCTCATCTTCGTTCAACCTACCGAGGAGCTGTCTGCAGGCACTCAGTGAGGGGAACTGTGGCGCGGGCCATCGGACCATGTTCCGTTGGCTTGTTCTATTTCTGTCGCTCCGGTGGCAGCCACTGTTCCGATGCACTCACTGCCACCGGATCAATTGGAGGACTTCTTGTTGTCCATCATTGAGAAGCTCAAGGGCATTGATCCCTTTGCGCCGATCAGCACCCTGGATCAGGTTGAGGCGGTGTCTTCGGACATGGCTTCTGCTTTCTCGGATGCTTGGCGAAAGTATTCCAAGACGATTCGTATTACCCCTCACTCCCGTCCCTGGTGGGACGACTCGTGTGAGGATTCCTTCGATGCTTATCAGCAGGATAATTCTCGCAATAACCATAAAATTTTCCGCAAAGCTGTTAAGGCTGCTAAGTGCAAGTTCTTTGACGAACGCATCACTGAAGTTGCCACTACTAACAAGCGCCCCTGGGATCTCATGAACTGGATCCAGCAGCGCAAGTTACCACCCTCCGAGGCTATCCAATTCAACGGACAGCCCTGCCATGATATGCCTTCCCTCTGGGATGCCCTTCATGGCACGTACAACTCGGCCTCTGACCGAATGTACGACATTAGTGGTCTCACCTCCCTTCCCGATATGGATGTACGAGAGTGGACCGCCTTTTCACTGTTGGAATTGAGGGAGGCCTTGGCATCCTGCTCCAACAACTCAGCGCCAGGTCCTGATCATATCAAGTGGTCACACCTTAAGGCAATTATTCGTGATGAACACTGTCTTCAGGTGTTCGTGCAGTTGGCTAACGCCTGCCTTCGGGTTGGGTATTGGCCGACTCATTTCAAGGAGTCCCTGTCGGGTTATTATTCCCAAACCGAACAAGCCCTCATATTCCACGCCTAAGGTGTTCCGGCCCATTGTGCTCCTGAACACCCTTGGCAAATTGGTTGAGAAAATGCTTTCCAACCGTATTCAATTCGATGCTGTTAAGCATCATATCTTTCACCCTAATCAACTCGGTGGTGTGCGTCAGCGCTCCACTGAGGATGCAGGCTTGCTCCTCACACACCTGGTGCGTGCAGGGTGGGCTCGCGGCTTAAAGACCAGTGTCATCGCCTTCGACGTGGCACAGTTCTTCCCTTCCCTCAATCACGAAGTGCTGATTGCGATCCTTAGGAAGCAGGGCTTCCCTCCTAACGTGTTGGAATTCTTTTCATCATACCTGGTTGGCCGTTCCATGTCGTATGCCTGGAACGGTTTTCAATCTGACCCCCGACAAGCTGATGTCAGGGTGGGACAGGGCTCTGCTTTGTCCCCGGTCCTCTCAGCACTCTTCCTCGCACCAGTGCTGAAACTTTTCATGCAGAATGAGTCGGTCTCCGATACCACTCTGCTCTCTTATGTCGATGACGGCACCCTCATTGTGCAGTCAAAGACCCTTGAGCCAACTGCTTAGCCTGAAAAGGTCCTATGCAGTGATTTTCGAACTCTTCACAAAGTTCGCCCTTGCTCTTGAGCACGACAAAACGGAGTTATTCCATTTTGATCGTTCTCACTCGGAGTTCAATCCGTCCATGGATTGGGATATGCTCCCTATACCCGCGACAAGCGTCTGACGCCCAAGCCATTTTGGCGGTACTTGGGTTTCTTCTTCGACCGGAAACTGACATTTCATGAACATGTCCGGTATTATTCCACCAAGTCCTTCACCACCATTAAGGCGATGCGGATGCTTGGTAACTCATCTAGGGGGCTTACGCCCATGCAAAAGCGCTGCTTTACAGGTCTTGTGTGTTGCCTATCGCAACATACGGCCTTCGCTGTGGTTCTTCCAAGGTGCTAAGTGCCAGGGAACCATTAAACTACTGACCAGCATGCAACGTCATGCTGCCTCTGGATTACCGGTGCATTCTGCACCTCCCAACTGGAGGGATCGAGGCCCTTGCGGCCTGGTCCCTATCAACTTAGTCCTGAAACGTGCTGCTGCAGTCGGTGTTCTGCGCATGGCAGCCCTCTCGGACACTCATCCGGTGCGCTCTCTTCTGAGTGCGCCCTTTTCCAAAGGAGCGACTCCCACCCTCGCTCTGCTGCCTTTATGACTGCCCCACAACGCGCTAAGGTGCGGGGTACTGTTATGGACGTCGATGACATGCTCCATGTTGTCAGCGAGCCGCTGGAGCCCTTTGCTCCAGAGGCTCATCCAGGCGGGCGATTCCTTGAGTTACATTATGGAATTTGCTTTGATATTGCTCTGGCACCCAAGGATAAGGTTGGGCTCCGGCGCGAATGGTTAGACCGCTTCTGGGAAGCCTCGAAGCGAGAACCGTCCACTCTGATCTGTGTCGGCAATGGTAGTCGCCCCACTGATCGGAACAAGCAGGCTATTGCAGCTTCGCTTGTCTTTCGCCAGGGAGTTGAGGTGCATGCATCTCGCTACGCGGCTGGGAGTGCTCTTGCAGAGGATGCTGAGCTTTACTCCCTTCATACTGCAATTGTCCGGGCTTGCACCTTGGACAACTGTGACTACATTGTTATCATGTCAGACTCCACCAAGGCCTTGGGGAGTCTGCTCAATGCTTCCGTGCATTCCGGCCAGGGTCATTCCTTGGCTGTGATTCGCGCCCTTACAGAGTGGTGGACCAGGGGCCCTGGCCGCCACATCTCCCTTCATCATGTCCCATCTTCTCTGAAGTGGGGCATATACTATCAAGCTCATCTCATGGCAACTGAGCTTTCTGTAGCGGTGGGGCCTAACACGCCACATTCACTTGCATCGCTGCACAAAGCAGCGGACGACAATCCGGGGGAAGGCTGGCAAGAGTTGTTCCAGCAACCTTCGTACTCAGGGCGCCAATTTTTGTCGCTCACCGACCTCGACGGGGGTCGACTTGAACCACGGGCCAAACGAGGCGGCCCCTGGCTTCAAGCTGCAGGCGGCGACTTGACTCTCTTTACAAGGGTCACTTGCGCCATCACCAACCATGCTCCCATCGGGGAGTACTACTCTCGATTCAACATCCCCGAATCCACCAGTTGCGAGTGCGGCTTCCATACCCAAACTCATGACCACTTATTCCGGACGTGTCCCCAGCACGACCATCACGACTATCCAGTTCATCTGGATCAGCTCGTATCCTTTTTGAAGGCTAATCCTATGGCATTCGCCTTCAACCGCCCCCCTCGGGGTGTCGGATAACTTGGTCAGGCAAGGTAACTGGGTTCGGTGGTCTGGGATGCGCTCAGAACAGAGTCCTAATACTTGGCGGGCTTCGGCTTTGCTGGGTTGAGGGTGGGGGTCTGGGTTCTGGAGCTTCAGCGCTATCGACAGACAAGTGTGGCCCCCCGCTTGGCAACCCGAAATGGTCTGCCTTCAGTGGCTAACACAGTACGTGTGCATTTTGGCTGGCGGGCCCCCTTCCGGTGCCCTTCTTTTACTTTGTTGGACCCCTCCCTTCGGTCGGGGCATCAACGAGAGTACGGGCCCATTGTTTTATGGTCCTAAGTCGGCCCGCGAGAGCCAGTCTCGCACTAGGCATAGTTTAATGGTAGATTACTCGGGTGTATGTATATCTGCGACCGGACTGCTTTCGTGCACCGGTATATAAATCCTTGATTTAAAAAAAAAAAAAAAAAAAAAAAGGCGAACGCCGAGGGGTTAGCCTTCAAAAAGGAAACGAGCTGATCCAGATGCACTGGATAGTCATGACGATCATGTTGGGGACACGATCGGAATAGGTGATCATGAGTTTGGGTGTGGAAGCCGCACTCACAACTGGTTGATTCAGGAATGTTGAATCAAGAGTAATACTCCCCAATGGGAGCATGGTTGGTGATGGCATGAGTGACCCTTGTAAAGAGAGTCAGGTCGCTGCCTGCAGCTTGAAGCCAGGGACCACCTCATTTGGCCCGTGGTTCGAGTCGACCCCCGTCGAGGTCGGTGAGGGACAGAAATTGTTGCCCTGAATACGAAGGTTGCTGGAACAACTCTTGCCAGCCTTCCCCCGGATTATCGTCAGTGGCTTTGCGCAGTGACGCAAGTGAGTATGGCGTATTAGGCCCCACTGCTACAGAGAGCTCAGTCGCTATGAGATGAGCCTGGTAGTGTATGCCCCACTTCAAAGAAGAAGGGACATGATGAAGAGAGATGTGGCAGCCAGGGCCCCTGGTCCACCACTCTGTAAGGGCGCGAATCACAGCCAAGGAATGACCCTGGCCGGAATGCACGGAAGCATTGAGCAGACTCCCCAAGGCCTTGGTGGAGTCTGACATGATAACAATGTAGTCACAGTTGTCCAAGGCACAAGCCTGGACAATTGCAGTACGAAGGGAGTAAAGCTCAGCATCCTCTGCAAGAGCACTCCCTGCTATGTAGCGAGATGCATGCACCTTGACACCTTGGTGAAAAACAAGCAAAGCTGCAATAGCCTGCTTGTTCCGATCAGTGGGGCAACTACCATCGCCGACACATACCAGAGTGGACGGTTCCCGCTTCGAAGCCTCCCAGAAGCAGTCTAACCATTCGCGCCAAAGCCCAACCTTATCCTTGGGTGCTGGAGTGATATCAAAGTGAATTCCATGATGTAACTCAAGGAAGCGCCCACCTGGACGAGCCTCGGGAGCAAAGGGCTCCAGAGGCTCGCTGACTACATGGAGCATGTCATCGACGTCCATAACAGTACCCTGCACCTTAGCGCATTGTGGGGGTCATAAAGGCAGCAGAGCGAGGGTGAGGATTGCTCCTTTGGAAAAGGGTGCACTCAGAAGGGAGCGCACTGGATGAGTGTCCAAGAGGGCCGCCATGCGCAGAACGCCTACTGTGGCAGCACGTTTCAAGACTAAGTTGATAGGGACCAGGCCAGCAAGGGCCTCGATCCCTCCCATTGGGGAGGTGTGGAACACACCGGTAATCCAGAGTGCAGCATGGTGTTGCATGCTAGTCAGAAGTTTGATGGTCCCCTGGCACTTAGCACCCTGGAAGAACCACAATCGGAGGCCGTATGTTGCAATAGGCAACACACAAGACCTGTAAAGCAGACGCTTTTGCATGGGCGTGAGCCCCCTGGATGATTACCAAGCATCCGCATCACCTTAACAGTGGTGAAGGACTTGGTAGAATAGTACCGGACATGTTCATGAAATGTCAATTTCTGGTCAAAGAAGAAACCCAGTACTGCCAAAATGGCTTGGGCATCAGACGTTTGTCACGGGTGTAGGGAGCATACCCTAGATCCATGGACGGATTGAACTCAGAATGAGAACAATCAAAGTGGAATAACTCCATTTTGTCATGCTCAAGAGCGAGGGTGAACTTTGTGAAGAGTTCGAAGATCACCGCATAGGACCTTTTCAGGCTATGCAGTTGGCATCGAGTGTCTTTGACTGCACAATAAGTTGCCATCATCGACATAAGAGAGCAGAGTGGTATCGGAAACCGACTCATTCTGCATGAAAAGTTTCAGCACTGGTGCAAGGAAGAGTGCCGAGAGACGGGGACAAAGCAGAGCCCTGCCCCACCCCGACGTCAGCTGTCGGGGGTCAGATTGAAAACCATTCCAGTGTAAGATGTGGAATGGCCAACCAGGTATGATGAAAAGAATTCCACCACATTAGGAGGGAAGCCCTGCTTCCTGAGAATCGCAATCACACTTCGTGATTGAGGGAAGGGAAGAACTGTGCCACGTCGAAGGCGATGACACTGGTCTTTAAGCCACGAGCCCACCCTGCATGCACCAAGTGCATGAGGAGCAAGCCCGCATCCTCGGTGGAGCGCTGGCGCACACCACCGAGTTGATTAGGGTGAAAGATATCGTGCTTAACAGCATCGAATTGAATGCAGTTGGAAAGCATTTTCTCAACCAATTTGCCAAGGGTGTTCAGGAGCACAATGGGCCTGAACGCCTTGGGCATGGAATATGAGGGCTTGTTCAGTTTCGGAATGATCACCGACAAGGACTCCTTAAAGTGAGTTGGCCAATACCCAACCCAAAGGCAGGCGTTAGCTAACTGCACGAACACCTGAAGACAGTGTTCATCATGAATAATTGCCTTAAGGTATGACCACTTGATATGATCAGGACCCGGCGCTGAGTTGTTAGAGCAGGATGCCAAGGCCTCCCTCAATTCTAACAGTGAAAAGGTGGTTCACTCTTGCACTTCCATATCAGGAAGGGAGGTGAGACCACTAATGTCATACATTCGGTCAGAGGCCGAGTTGTACATGCCATGAAGGGCATCCCAGAGGGAGGGCATATCATGGCAAGGCTGTCCGTTGAATTGGATAGCCTCGGAAGGCAGTAACTTGCACTGCTGGATCCAATTCATGAGATCCCAGGGACGCTTGTTAGTAGTAGCAACTTCAGTGATGCATTCATCAAAGAACTTGTGTTTAGCAGCTTTGACAGCTTTGCAGAAAATTTTATGGTTATCACGAGAGTTATCTCGCTGATAAGCATCGAAAGAGTCCTCACAAGAGTCGTCCCACCAAGGACGGGAGTGAGGGGAAATATGAATCTCCATGTCTATGACAGATCGCTGGTTGTTGCCAACAGACTTCTTCTTCAATGAAACTGCTTCATCCTCTGGCCAATCTGACAGCAGCATGCGAAATGCCTTTTTTTTTTTTTTTTTTTTTTTAAATCAAGGATTTATATACCGGTGCGCGAAAGCAGTCCGGTTGCAGATATACATACACCCAAGTAATCTACCATTAAACTACGCCTAGTGCGAGACTGGCTCTCGCGGGCCAACTTAGAACCACAAAGCAGTGGGCCCGTACTCTCGTTGATGCCCCGACCGAAGGGAGGGGTCCAACAAAGTAATAGAAGGGCACCGGAAGGGGGCCCACCAGCCAAACCCGACAGCCCAGGATGCACGCATACTGTGTTAGCCACTGAAGGCAGACCATTTTGGGTCGCCGAAGCAGGGGGTCAACACTTGTCTGTCGATAGCGCCAAAGCTCCAGAGCAAAGACCCCCACCCTCAACCCAGCAAAGCTGAAGCCCGCCAAGTATTAGGACTCTGTTCTGAGCGCACCCCAAACCGCTGAATCCAGCCCGCAGGAACAACACCTACCTTGCCCAACCAAGTTATCCGACACCCCGAGGGGGGCAGTTGAAGGCAAACACTGTGGGGTTAGCCTTCAAAAAGGAGATGAGCTGATCCAGACAAACTGGATAGTCGTGACGGTCGTGCTGGGGACACGTCCGGAATAAGTGGTCACGGGTTTGGGTATGGAAGCCGCACTCGCAACTGGTGGATTCGGGGATGTTGAATTGAGAGTAATACTCCCCAATGGGAGCATGGTTGGTGATGGCATGAGTGACCCTTGTAAACAGAGTCAAGTCGCCGCCTGCCGCTTGAAGCCAGGGACCACCTCGTTTGGCCCGTGGTTCGAGTCGACCCCCGTCGAGGTCGGTGAGAGACAGAAACTGTCGCCCTGAGTATGAAGGTTGCTGGAACAACTCTTGCCAGCCTTCCCCCGGATTATCGTCAGCCGCTTTATGCAATGATGCAAGTGAATGTGGCGTGTTGGGCCCCACCGCTACAGAGAGCTCAGTCGCCATGACATGGGCTTGGTAGTGTATACCCCACTTCAAAGAAGATGGGACATGATGAAGAGAGATGTGGTGGCCAGGACCTCTGGTCCACCACTCTGTAAGGGCGCGAATCACAGCCAAGGAATGACCCTGGCCGGAATGCACGGAAGCATCGAGCAGACTCCCCAAGGCCTTGGTGGAGTCCAACAAGATAACAATGTAGTCACAGTTGTCCATGGCGCAAGCCCGGACAATTGCAGTATGAAGGGAGTAAAGCTCAGCATCTTCCGCAAGAGCACTCCCGGCCGCGTAGTAAGATGCGTGCACCTCAGCTCCTTGGCGAAACACAAGCGAAGCTGCAATAGCTTGCTTGTTCCAGTCAGTGGGGCGACTACCATCGCCAACACAGACCAGAGTGGACGGTTCCTGCTTCGAAGCTTCCCAGAAGGCCTCGACATATGGTTTATGATCCACCTAGTCTTTTGCTCCCAATCCACACTGGTGGTCTAAATAGCACCCACAAATGATTGTGTGTCCCAGAAAGACTGAAAGCACCATGTCGTCACATAATGAAGCATCCTCAGGTGTCAACAATTCACGAGGGAAGATGCAGCAGTCGAGGGCGAGAAGCTCAATGCAGAAGTTGTGATCAAACAAGTCCCATATGACTTGACACTGTATCTTCGCATCAATGGAGAGATTTCCTGCTGCAATTGAAGAGGTGGAGAGGACCACATTGCTTCACCAGTAGATGTTGATTGGTGAGGGTTCCTCCGGAATGTCGAATCCATATAGCTCATGGAATTTCTCCTCTACACAAGCCTTCTTGTATGGTCTCCAACCTTCATCTTTACCTTCATCTTTTCCTTCATCTTTTTTCAAGCCATAAGCTGTTCCCAATGCAAAAAGAAAGTTGTGCCAATCTTGAGTCCCAAGGATGACTACACCATTCCTGTCCATCCTGGGGTGCAGTTTTGCACCAGTGTCAAGAAGAGTGCTGAAACATGTCAACTGAAACATGCATGAGCCACGCCACAAGATAGATATCTGACCTGCTACCAGAACTGCACAAGACATGGGGATCAAGAACAGGGAAGCCTCGCATGAGTCCCTGGTTGGCATGCTCCCATACCAGTTTCCAGTCCAGTTTAACAGACTGTAATGCATAGACCCAGAATGGAGAAGGTTCTGGTGCATATGGTGACTTCAGCTCCTTGAATTTGTCATGATTGATCTGTTGGCCTTTTACAGCATGATTAGGTGGCACAAAAGGCGATGTGAAAGGCGAAGATGGGGTGGAGGCAGATTGAGGAGGGACCAACACTAATTATACTTATCAGACATGTGTATGTCATAAAATGAGAAGCGCGCATACCTTGTGCCATAGAGGTCAAAGAAGATGGCTGCGCCAGGGCAGGCAATGCAACAGAGCGACCTGAGACTAATTCAATAAGTAATGAATAGTAAAAAGATTAAGCAGGACTTACCTGATGGTTCTTTGGGCGGCAGTTCACCCGGATGCAATCCCCAAGCCGAATGGCCCACATCAATGTTGCCAAGGCACAAAGTCTGACAGGCTCGATTGCGAACGGCCAAGGGAGGGCCGTCCCAAATGATATTTGTTCCCCTGTAGGGCATCAATACCATATTCGGTTTGTCCATGGGTATCTGCTCATGGAGCTGCATTTTCACAGAAAATGCAGATATGGGCCATATCAGCCAGCAAGGGACACCCATTTCATAAAATTTTTGAGCCAAGAGCAGGTCGTGTGTTATGCACCCCATGATACTCATGTCGACAGAGGCGGGAACACCATTCAATGATAGCTCAATGTCTTGCCATTTGCGGTAGTAGTTGAGGCAAGTGAGCATCTCCAAGGCATGTCATTGGAAGGTGGTTAAAGTAAGAAGGGTCATCATGTAAGTCTGCGGAGCCCATTGAAGGGTGAGATTTGTGAATCGCTGGCCAGTGTTACTGTGCAGCATTTCACGGCATTCCTTGCTAGTACATCCAAATCCTTTCTCTTGCATGAAATTTTTGACCTCTTCATCAATCGTGATTCTCAAGTCGATGAGTTCCTGACGCAAATCTTCTCGTATCATCCCCACATCGGAAACTGTTCCAGGCCCCCTAACAAAATCGTCTGGGCAAAGATTGTGCCAAAGGAGATGGTACTTGTGTTTGGGCAGATCTTCTTCACAAGGTTTTGTCCAGACAAAAGGGAGATACCATGTCCTGTCGAAATAAAACTAGGGCCACAATGAAAAGTCATGGGTACCATATCGACCATCTTTTTTTTTTCTTTTTTTTTTTTTTTTTAAATCAAGGATTTATATACCGGTGCGCGAAAGCAGTCCGGTCGCAGATATACATACACCCGAGTAATCTACCGTTAAACTATGCCTAGTGCGAGACTGGCTCTCACGGGCCGACTTAGGACCATAAAACAATGGGCCCGTACTCTCGTTGATGCCCCGACCAAAGGGAGGGGTCCAACAAAGTAAAAGAAGGGCACCGGAAGGGGGCCCGCCAGCCAAATCCGACAGCCCAGGATGCGCGCGTACTGTGTTAGCCACTGAAGGCAGACCATTTCAGGTCGCCGAAGCGGGGGGCCACACTTGTCTGTCGATAGTGCTGAAGCTCCAGAACCCAGACCCCCACCCTCAACCCAGCAAAGCCGAAGCCCGCCAGGTATTAGGACTCTGTTCTGAGTGCAACCCAGACCGCCGAACCCAGCCAACAGGAACAACACCTACCTTGCCCGACCAAGTTATCCGACACCCCGAGGGGGGCGGTTGAAGGCGAATGCCATAGGATTAGCCTTCAAAAAGGATACGAGCTGATCCAGATGAACTGGATAGTCATGACGGTCATGCTGGGGACACGTCCGGAACAAATGATCGCGAGTTTGGGTATGGTGGCTGCACTCGCAACTGGTGGATTCGGGGATGTTGAATCGAGAGTAGTACTCCCCGATGGGAGCATGGTTGGTGATGGCGCAAGTGACCCTTGTAAAGAGAGTCAAGTCGCCGCCTGCAGCTTGAAGCCAGGGACCACCTTGTTTGGCCCGTGGTTCGAGTCGACCCCCGTCGAGGTCGGTGAGTGACAAAAATTGGCGCCCTGAGTACGAAGGTTGCTGGAACAACTCTTGCCAGCCTTCCCCTGGGTTGTCGTCCGCTGCTTTGCGCAGCGATGCAAGTGAATGTGGCATGTTAGGCCCCACCGCTACAGAAAGCTCAGTTGCCATGAGATGAGCTTGATAGTGTATGCCCCACTTCAGAGAAGATGGGACATGATGAAGGGAGATGTGGTGGCCAGGGCCCCTGGTCCACCACTCTGTAAGGGCACGGATCACAGCCAAGGAATGACCCTGGCCGGAATGCACGGAGGCATCAAGCAGACTCCCCAAAGCCTTGGTGGAATCCGACATGATAACAATGTAGTCACAGTTGTCCATGGCGCAAGCCCGGACAATTGCAGTACGAAGGGAGTAAAGCTCCGCATCCTCTGCAAGAGCACTCCCAGCCGCATAGCGAGATGCATGCACCTCAACTCCCTGGCGAAAGACAAGCAAAGCTGCAATAGCCTGCTTGTTCCGATCAGTGGGGCGACTACCATTGCCGACACAGATCAGAGTGGACGGTTCTCGCTTCGAGGCTTCCCAGAAGCGGTCTAACCATTCGCGCCGGAGCCCAACCTTATCCTTGGGTGCCAGAGCAATATCAAAGCAAATTCCATAATGTAACTCAAGGAATCGCCCGCCTGGATGAGCCTCTGGAGCAAAGGGCTCCAGCGGCTCGCTGACAACATGGAGCATGTCATCGACGTCCATAACAGTACCCCGCACCTTAGCGCGTTGTGGGGCAGTCATAAAGGCAGCAGAGTGAGGGTGGGAAGTCGCTCCTTTGGAAAAGGGCGCACTCAGAAGAGAGCGCACCGGATGAGTGTCCGAGAGGGCTGCCATGCGCAGAACACCGACTGCAGCAGCACGTTTCAGGACTAAGTTGATAGGGACCAGGCCTGCAAGGGCCTCGATTCCTCCTATTGGAGAAGTGCGGAATGCACCAGTAATCCAGAGTGCAGCATGACGTTGCATGCTGGTCAGTAGTTTAATGGTTCCCTGGCACTTAGCGCCTTGGAAGAACCACAAGCGAAGGCCGTATGTTGCGATAGGCAACACACAAGACCTGTAAAGCATATGCTTTTGCATGGGCGTAAGCCCCCTAGATGAGTTACCAAGCATCTGCATCGCCTTAACGGTGGTGAAGGACTTGGTAGAATAATACCGGACATGTTCGTGAAATGTCAGTTTCCGGTCAAAGAAGAAACCCAAGTACCGCCAAAACGGCTTGGGCGTCAGATGCTTGTCACGGGTGTAAGGGGCGTACCCCAGATCCATGGACGGATTGAACTCCGAGTGAGAGCGATCAAAATGGAATAACTCCGTTTTGTCATGCTCAAGAGCGAGGGCGAACTTTGTGAAAAGTTCGAAAATTACTGCATAGGATCTTTTCAGGGCTATGCAGTTGGCGTCAAGGGTCTTTGACTGCACAATAAGTGTGCCATCATCGACATAAGAGAGCAGAGTGGTATCGGAGACCGACTCATTCTGCATGAAAAGTTTCAGCACTGGTGCGAGGAAGAGTGCTGAGAGGACCGGGGACAAAGCAGAGCCCTGTCCCACCCTGACATCAGCTTGTCGGGGGTCAGATTGAAAACCGTTCCAGGCATACGACATGGAACGGCCAACCAGGTATGATGAAAAGAATTCCAACACGTTAGGAGGGAAGCCCTGCTTCCTAAGGATCACAATCAGCACTTCGTGATTGAGGGAAGGGAAGAACTGTGCCATGTTGAAGGCGATGACACTGGTCTTTAAGCCGCGAGCCCACCCTGCATGCACCAGGTGCGTGAGGAGCAAGCCCGCATCTTCAGTGGAGCGCTGACGCACACCACCAAGTTGATTAGGGTGAAAGATATCGTGCTTGACAGCATCGAATTGAATATGGTTGGAAAGCATTTTCTCAACCAATTTGCCCAGGGTGTTCAGGAGCACAATGGGCCTGAACACCTTAGGCGTGGAATATGAGGGCTTGTTCGGTTTAGGAATAATAACCGACAAGGATTCCTTGAAATGAATTGGCCAATACCCAACCCGAAGGCAGGCGTTAGCCAACTGCACGAACACCTGAAGGCAGTGTTCGTCGCGAATAAGTGCCTTAAGGTGTGACCACTTGATATGATCAGGACCTGGCGCTGAGTTGTTGGAGCAGGATGCCAAGGCCTCCCTCAATTCCAACAGTGAAAAGGCGGTCCACTCTCATACGTCCATATCGGGAAGGGAGGTGAGACCACTAATGTCATACATTCGGTCAGAGGCCGAGTTGTACATGCCATGAAGGGCGTCCCAGAGGGAAGGCATATCATGGCAGGGCTGTCCGTTGAATTGGATAGCCTCGGAGGGTGGTAACTTGCACTGCTGGATCCAATTCATGAGATCCCAGGGGCGCTTGTTAGTAGTAGCAACTTCAGTGATGCATTCATCAAAGAATTTGCGCTTAGCAGCTTTGACAGCTTTGCGGAAAATTTTATGGTTATCACGAGAGTTATCTCGCTGATAAGCATCGAAGGACTCCTCACAGGAGTCATCCCACCAAGGACGGGAGTGAGGAGAGATACGAATCATCTTGGAATACTTACGCCAAGCATCCGAGAAGGCCGAGGCCACGTCCGAAGACACAGCCTCCACCTGATCCAGAGTGGTGATCGGTGTGAAGGGATCAATGCCCTTGAGCTTCTCAATGATGGACAGCACGAAGTCATCCAATTGATCTGGTGGCAGTGAGCACATCGGAACAGTTGCTGCTGCTGGGGCAACAGAAATAGAACAGGCCAGCGGAACATGGTCCGATGGCCTGCGCCACAGTTCCCCTCGCCGAGTGCCTGCAGACAGCTCCTCAGTAGGTTGAACGAAGATGAGGTCGATGACCAACTCTCGTAGTGATGGGTTGCCAGGAATGTGGGTGGGACCCAGATTGACTGGAAGAGAAAGCATCAATCCCAGCGTAGCTGCTGTATTCAGCAGGTTATTGGCTGTTGTCCGATGATGCAGGACACCAGGGTCCCACTTATTCGAATGACAGTTGAAGTCGCCCCCCATGTAGTGAAACATTGGAAGAAAGTCGGCCTGCTCAGTGAGCAGGTCGATAGCTGTGTGTTTATCATCAGAGTACACATTCAGTAAGTTAACAATGGTGTCCCCAGTAAACAGAGAAACCACCATGGTATCACGGTGATCTATAAGATCACATCACATAGCAGGGCGCCAGGGGTTCAGCCTCGTCGAAACGTAGGTCAGAACGCGAGGCCGGAGCCCAGTGGGGTCAGGCCGAACCATTACCTTCCAATCAGGGTGGTTCAGTGCACCAATAACTGCCTCACCTTCTCGATCTCTCGAAGACGGGGCATGTCGTATCTCATGCCAAGGAGGCTCTTGCAAGAAAATAACGTCAAAAGAATCTTTTAGATGGTCGAGAAGTACATTGATATGACCATAATTCTGGTTACAATTGTACGAAATAATCCTAATGTCCTCCTTTCTTCTCATTATCGAGCTAGGGGAGGGACGTTAGATGTCAAGGACCGTAGTGCGTGCTTATCACGTACCTCGCGGTATTTTGCAATGATCCAATCGTGATCGAAGCGGTGGTCCCAGAACTTGCAGTTGCGTCCTGTGGCAGGGTGCTCACCCCGACAATTGGGGCAGCGGGCCTTGTGGGGGCATGGATCACCAGCTGGAGTAGGGTGGCACATACCGTCCGAATCCGGCGGAGGCCGGTTGCAGCAGGGCGCGAGAGCGCGATGCTCATCAGTGGCGTGAGGCCCACCGCATCGCGCGCAGCGACGCTGGTGGGCCCTACAATCCTTGGTGAGGTGACCCCAGCGCTGGCAGCGCTGGCACATGGGGACACCTCATCGAGCGGCGGCTGGCTTCACGTAGAGCAGCTCGTCCTTGTAGCGAAAAGCTTTGTTGATAAGCGTCTTCGCGGTGCGTCCAGTCTGGGAATCCCAGATCTCAAAGTAGCAATCGAACTTGGAGCTCTTTGCTGATTGACGTACGAGGCGCGCATGCCCCACAAAAGGAATGCCCGAGAAGAGAGGGGCCCTTTCGAGCGCCCTACCATATCGACCATCTTCGCGAATAAAAACTGAGTGGCCAATGCAAGTGATATCTGGAATCCAGTTCGCATTGGCCAATGTGATAAAGGCGGTTGTGGGCCAGATTACATTATTGTCAGGGTCGGGGTGTTCATACAAATGTCTCTTAAAACCAGGAAGGCGTGGGGGGTGTTGTATCTCGGTGATAATGAGGGCATCAGAAGAACCTTGGAGTTGTTCTGAATAAAAGAAGGTAAGAATAAAGGGAGAAAAAGTCAAATACAGAAAAACTTACACCCAGGAATTACATTCATAGCAAATACAGCATCTCCAGAGGCTGTCCGATTGATACCGTAGCAATCAACTAAACCATCTAGAAAGACTGTCAGCATCAATAATAAATGAAGAAACAGGAAGGACTGATGAGGAAACACATCTGAGACCCTAGGAGGAAGAACAGGAGGCATTTTTGGATGAAACTAAGAATTTCGAATGATACCAATGAGGCCATGGACAAAACAGAACAAAAAAAAACAAGAAAGTGAAGCAAGGGCAGACAAAGTCAAGCCCAGTATGCAAAAGACGAAGTCAGTTTGCAGTGGAGAGACAAAGTCAGCTCCACAAAGAGATGGGCAGACAAAGTCAAGCCTGGTGTGCAAAAGAGGGAGTCAATTTGCATGTGGAGAGACAAAGTCAGCTCCACTACTGAAAGGAATCATCAGATTAGATTTTTTAAAAAGAGTGCATACCTGCGATATGATAACAATGAGAGGAAAGAAAGAGAGAGATATGTAGAGAAAGGTTCAAAGAAAAGAATTAAGGACGATTAAACAATGATGCATCACATGTGATCCAAGCAAATGCAAACAAAGCTCAGTTAGGCTCATTCATTGATAAGAGCCTTGATAAGATACTAAGGATACTGATAAGAACTGATAAGATAGGATAAGATCGGTAAAGATGTTAATGATGTAATTGCTTGGCACTGTTGGCAAAAATAGTGACTCAATCGTTTAATTTACAGAAGACCCGTGTCATCATTCATGAGTATTCATGATCGACTCCGAGATCTCAAAGATCGAAAGCCCTGCTGGCACTGATTGCTACTTGCGCAGCCCTCTGTTGGTAACACTCCGCCATGACCTACCTTACAACACTGCTTACACTTCAAATTTCCAACGTGAGTCAGTTCTATCTTGTTGCAGTGCCATCTTGCTGATAAAAGCTCCTGAAGAAACCACAGAATCACCTAATATCCTCTAGAACATGAGATTGTCTGCTATAGCAGCCATTGTTGCAGGTGTGGGAATAGGTACATGGCTTTCTATGATCCAACTTGGAGCTTCTCCTAACTTTTATCCACCTTTTTTTCTAGCACAAGTCGCTGCCGCACCCATCAGGATCATCATTACTTCGACCCAGCCAACCAATGCAGTCTTCAAGAAAGCCTGCTTTGGCCACACAGTCCCTCTTCCTCCTGCAGTTGGCTCTTGGAATGTGGTAGCTGCCAATGGCGTTAAAGTGCCTGTCTGCTGTCCGTGCCATGGACGCATGAGTTGCATGCACCAGAAGAGCGCTGAGATCTCGGATGCCTTCAGGCAGTTCTTTGGCTTGCCCCACATCCAACACCACCCAGTCCTTATCATGCCAGTCGCCCACCCCATTGTCCATGGAAACGGACCCCAGCCCCATGTAGAAAGCGATTTCAAGATCCTTCCTGTCTCCGCTACCCCCCATTTCGATAATGCACCTGCTTCTCATCACCACCACCACCACCGCCATGGCAAATTCCCCTCTCACAACTTCCAGAACCATCCCTTCACTCACCGTCTTAACCATGCTTTGTTGCATTTAGGTCGCTGGGAGGGTCGCGCTGTCGCCTTTGTTCTTGGTAAGCATTCCAGCCACTCCACGATCCAAATAGGTACTGATTGATAACATATCTTCCTAATCTAGGCTGCAGCATCGGTGTTCTCCTCAGGCTGTTCTGGGTTCTCTCCATTGTCATGTATCGTGCCATCAGGGGCCGCCGTGATGATGAACATGAGTACACCCACATCGCCTTTGTCGAGGAATACGAAGAGCCTCCTGTCCTGAGCCCCCCTCCCATCTACGTTTACCCCATAGATGAGAAGGTGGCTGTGAAGGTCAATGAGGTTGATGCTCCGAAGGCACCAACCACTACTGAAGAATCCAAGTAGAAGGCTTAACATGAGGTCAAGCTTCAAGTGGAAGACTTGCTAGGGAGAATTTTCTTCAATCCAATTGTCTGTGTGCTTTTTGTTTGACCAAGTCCTTCGTCCAACTCATGTCGTTCTTTACATACTCTGGCTTCCTCAGATAAAATATAAAATCCCAATTGATGTGCCCTTATTTATCCTACTATTGTTGTTGTACCTTATACTGCAGGCATCGCTGGTTCGTCTTGGATTAGTCAGGTATTCATCCAATAGCATTCATCTGTGAAAAGATCTGTCAGTTGTCTTGGAATATCCTTGTCGATATTTCAGTGAAATATATCACCTCATGTACTGAACCCTGATGGCAACTTAAAAAGCTTGACACTGGAAGAACGGTATGTATGTATGTATATATAGGATATCATTGCATGAGGTACATGAGTTCATAACCGAGCACCTAAATAAGAGAGATTCCCTGCTCCGACACTGGCGTCCGCGCTGTTTTAGCAGCCTGTTCAATAGCCTCCTGTTTTTGCTTCTGAGCCGTCACCCAGAAATCTTCATCTCCCCTCGCTCCTTTCTCTTCTAGCGAGTTATGAATATGCCGTATGACTTAAAAGGGGTTTTGTTTTGATAAATACTTCAAAAATGTTTTCCATACTGATATCGAAAGGTGCATTAATTCTATTGAAATATATATTGTGAATCGATTTGAAATAGTACAGAAATCATATTCCCGGAGGATATATTCGACAGCTAGAATGACATTCCGAACGATTCTGGATCATATTCACTTCATCTTTCATGAAGTAGTACATTAATCGTATACTACTACAACACCCTAACACGCCATTCCAATCTTCCCATAACTGATAGCAACATCAGTAACACATAAATAAGCACATGAAAATGCTTCAAGCTGATCCCATTGCATGATGTGCTTCAGGTAATCAGCAGAGCAGACCCTGCCAAAATGCATTGGGTAGCTTTCAAGAAAAGATCGAGAAAGGTAAACTACAGCCACCAAGAAGATGAAGTGTTCTCGTCATTCATGTGGGCTGGCGCCCAGAGCCATATTCCGATTTTGATATAGAACATTGCCTGCTGCCATATAAGAGCAGTAGTAACTGAAGTAATTAGTAAACACACCTTCCTAAACCTCGCACATGTATAAGCTGTCGATTTCGCGATGGTCACTTGCACCAAAATCCAAAATTCCATCGGCATTGAGGTGTAAATGAAATCCCTGTTGAAGGGTACCATTCATTGCTTTCAGAGTCCTATGGCCGTGCTTCCTCGCACCGGTGCTGAAACTTTTCCTGCAGAATGTGTCGGTCTCCGATACCACTCTGCTCTCTTATGTTGATGATGGCACCCTCATTGTGCAGTCAAAGACCCTCGATGCCAACTGCATAGCCCTGAAAAGGTCCTATGCGGTGATTTTCGAACTCTTCACAAAGTTTGCCCTCGCTCTTGAACACAACAAAACAGAGTTATTCCATTTTGATCGTTCTCACTCAGAGTTCAATCCATCCATGGATCTAGGGTATGCTCCCTACACCCGGGACAGACGTCTGATGCCCAAGCCGTTCTGGCGGTACTTGGGATTCTTTTTTGACCGGAAATTGACATTCCACGAGCATGTCCGGTACTATTCCACCAAGTCCTTCACCACCATTAGGGCGATGAGGATGCTTGGTAACTCATCTAGGGGGCTTATGCCCATGCAAAAGCATCTGCTTTACAGGTCTTGTGTGTTGCCTATTGCAACATACGGCCTCCGACTGTGGTTCTTCCAGGGCGCTAAGTGCCAGGGGACCATCAAACTTCTGACCAGCATGCAACGCCATGCTGCGCTCTGGATTACTGGTGCATTCCGCACCTCCCCAATGGGAGGGATCGAGGCCCTTGCTGGCCTGGTCCCTATCAACTTAGTCTTGAAACGTGCTGCCGCAGTAGGTGTTCTGCGCATGGCGGCCCTCTCGGACACTCATCCAGTGCGCTCCCTTCTGAGTGCGCCCTTTTCCAAAGGAGTGACTCCTCACCCTTGCTCTGCTGCCTTTATGACCGCCCCACAACGCGCCAAGGTGCGGGGTACTGTTATGGACGTCGATGACATGCTCCATGTAGTCAGCGAGCCTCTGGAGCCATTTGCCCCAGAGGCTCGCCCAGGCGGGCGATTCCTTGAGTTACATCACGGAATTCGCTTTGATATCACTCCGGCACCCAAGGATAAGGTTGGGCTTCAGCGCGAATGGTTAGACCGCTTCTGGGAAGCTTCGAAGCGGGAACCGTCCACTCTGGTCTGTGTTGGCGATGGTAGTCGCCCCACTGACCGGAACAAGCAAGCTATTGCAGCTTCGCTTGTGTTTCACCAAGGAGCTGAGGTGCACGCATCTCACTACGCGGCCGGGAGTGCTCTTGCGGAAGATGCTGAGCTTTACTCCCTTCATACTGCAATTGTCCGGGCTTGTGCCATGGACAACTGTGACTACATTGTTATCTTGTTGGACTCCACCAAGGCCTTGGGGAGTCTGCTCGATGCTTCCGTGCATTCCGGCCAGGGTCATTCCTTGGCTGTGATTCGTGCCCTTACAGAGTGGTGGACCAGAGGTCCTGGCCACCACATCTCTCTTCATCATGTCCCATCTTCTTTGAAGTGGGGTATACACTACCAAGCCCATGTCATGGCGACTGAGCTCTCTGTAGTGGTGGGGCCCAATACGCCACATTCACTTGCGTCGTTGCATAAAGCGGCTGATGATAATCCAGGGGAAGGCTGGCAAGAGCTGTTCCAGCAACCTTCATACTCAGGGCGACAGTTTCTGTCTCTCACCGACCTCGACGGGGGTTGACTCGAACCATGGGCCAAACGAGGTGGTCCCTGGCTTCAAGCGGCAGGCAGTGACTTGACTCTGTTTACAAGGGTCACTCGCGCCATCACCAACCATGCTCCCATTGGGGAGTATTACTCTTGATTCAACATCCCTGAATCCACCAGTTGCGAGTGTGGCTTCCATACCCAAACCCGTGACCACTTATTCCAGACGTGTCCCCAGCACGACCGTCATGACTATCCAGTTTGTCTGGATCAGCTCATCTCCTTTTTGAAGGCTAACCCCACGGTGTTTGCCTTCAACCACCCCCCTCGGGGTGTCGGATAACTTGGTTGGGCAAGGTAGGTGTTGTTCCTGCTGGCTGGATTCGGCGGTTTGGGGTGCGCTCAGAACAGAGTCCTAATACTTGGCGGGCTTTGGCTTTGCTGGGTTGAGGGTGGGGGTCTTTGCTCTGGAGCTTTGGCGCTATCGACAGACAAGTGTTGACCCCCTGCTTCGGCGACCCAAAATGGTCTGCCTTCAGTGGCTAACACAGTATGCGTGCATCCTGGGCTGTCGGGTTTGGCTGGTGGGCCCCCTTCCGGTGCCCTTTTATTACTTTGTTGGACCCCTCCCTTCGGTCGGGGCATCAACGAGAGTACAGGCCCACTGCTTTGTGGTCCTAAGTTGGCCCGCGAGAGCCAGTCTCGCACTAGGCATAGTTTAATGGTAGATTACTTGGGTGTATGTATATCTGCGACCGGACTGCTTTCATGCACCGGTATATAAATCCTTGATTTAAAAAAAAAAAAAAAAAAAAAAAAAAGGGTACCATTCATTGTCCACGTGAATCCGAAAGCTGTCATATGTGCAACTTCACTTGAGTACCTGTAACAGGTATGATAGTCTGAATTACTAAAAGGTGTTTTAGTAGAGTATAAGTAGTTAAGCCCATTGACTTACAAGATAACAATGTACCAATCTTTGTCCCCAAATTCAGCTATCAACTCCGTGCGGTGTCGCTCGATGGCATCAAGGAAATCTTGGGCAACCCTTCGACGTTGCTCAGCTGAATGAGGGGCAGCGAGGAGACGTGGCCTGAAGAAAACATGGAAGGGCATATTTGTAGGTGGAAAACACTGGAAAAGTGATTTAGATATGAAATAGAGGAACAATGAGAAGGAAAGATCAAACCAGGGTTTATGAAGAAAGAAGAAGAGGGTGGTTCTGTGGATTGCAGTGCAGTTGCAGTGTGAGATGAGGAAGGTGAGTGAAGAGGGTCGAGGATCAGCAGTGAAGTCACACAAACACAATTAATCCAACTTTGACTCAAAAGTGATAATTCAAGTTCGTCTTATTTCAACATCTAAGTTACATACCAACTCTGACAACTCTCATTGTACTCTTTTAGCAGTGTCAGTATCCTCTACTTGGTGGGAGCAGCACGTTTCCAGGTACATCCTCAGCTTTAGGAGCTGATCATCTAGCCCTCTTTATGCTCAAATGACCTTTGTCGGCGCACTCGAATCCTTGAACCATGGTGGACGTGGACGTGGTGGTAGAAGCAGAGACACTTAGCAGCAGTGCCTCTTTGTCATCCTCGAGCTCCTCCAGCACTGACAACTCAGTGACTACTACTACTTCCAACAAGACCATTTCGAGTTCGTCTTCATCCTCTGATACCCACAGTCCTGCTGTAGCAACTTTCTCCAGCAAAACTAGCATTGACACCACCAGTGTCATGTCTACCACTTCGGCCCGACTCTTCCATGTTATCCAGCAGTGACGGGACCTCTCTGCATGCATCCAGGCATACTGACCCTTCGTACAAGAGCATTAGATATATGACTATGCTGAAAATGAAGGGACGAGCTGAGCAAGCACAAGAATGATTACAAACTGAGAATGGCGCACCCCACCACTTCGAGCAATGACTTGATGATTAGTTGCATGCCCAAGTTTGATGAGGTCAGATACTTCTTCTACCAATATAGGGGGTGCAATAACAGGTGGGCTGGAAATCATATCTTGAATTGACTATTGAATACAAGGTTTTGGGTTCACCGGGGAGTATGACAGGTGTTAGCTGCAGGATCTTCCTTTGCCATTAAACTTCCGAAGCCTTGCCTAGTGTGAGCATAATGCAAAGAGGGTGCGGTATTGAAATAGATGATGATCCCACCTAACATGCAAGTTGCCTCAAGTTGTTTCACCTGATAAAAGATTCGAGCAACTATGTGTGTGTGTGCAATAGATGATTTGCCACAGCCAGGAGGCACAATTGCCAGGTAGAGTTGGCTTTGATGATGTCTGTCAGGATTGGTGGCACACTGAATTATATCTCTAATATCATCATCACAAGTGCCTCGAAGGCAACACCAGCTAGCATCCTATGTAGTTGCATGATTGAGGTGTTGAAGTTTGGGCTGGCTCAGCACAAGTCTACCATGCCTGAATACTACTACTCTCCTGCTGAAGTAGACACTCAGCCAAACCACATAGTCATTGATAATGGCAACGAGGGAAGAGAGGCCCAAGGCGAAGGTGGAGAAGTGGAGACAGTGGATGCATTACAAGAGGAGAGGTATCTGAATGCAATTGACTGCAAATATAAACCCATTAGCCTTCAACTCCAGGGGTATAAGGTACAATACAATACCTTTCCTGAATATCAAACATGCCTTCGACATTCGGCAATAGCAACTGACCATGACAAAGAGAAGAAGTGGGCACAATGTGCCTTGAGGGGAGCGATAAGTCAACCCCTAAGACATATGAATGGAGACAACAGTCAGCACGGAACTGAAGAGACAAAGTCAGCTTCATAGGAGTAGTGGGACTTCAAGGGACAAGTAGCATAGAATTCCGCAGGAGTAGAAATATAGCACAGCCTTCGTCGCCATGCAGGGATATTGTACATCGAACATAGCAGTTCCAAATGAGATAGTCGTTGATAATGATGATGAGAGAAAGGAAGTCCAAAAAGAAAGCAGTCAGCGGGACTATTGGATATGATGTAGGAGACATTTCCCGCGAGATAGAATAGTGCTGCAAATATTAAGTACGTTAGAACTTCAGTTCGAGGGATAGCAAGCACTATACGTTACCTTCAAGAAAGATCAAGAAAACTTCCAGAGCTAATGCTGAGTCCACCGATAGAGATTGATTATGGCAAAGAAAAGAACGGGGTGGAATGAGATCGTAAAAGTTGAATTTTGGAGAATGGTATTCATCTTGAGGGGAGAATAAGTCAACCCCTAAGATATTGAGACTGGAGACAAAAGCCAACACAGAATTGAAGAGACAAAGTCAGCTTCAATCAGGTAGCAGCATGTCAGGAGAGAAAGAGAGAGATTATTATTATTAAAGGACCAAGTCCGACAAGATAGTGACTTGTTGGATCATGTGCCCTCTGTAACACCATGTGACATAGTGACTACAGATTCGAATTAACCATTTAATGATAATACACAACTCTCCACATTTCTCAACTGCCATGAGCTGACTACGTCTCTCGCTTTTCTGTGCATTGACTTTGTCCTGCACATATGTATGCATGACTTTGTCTGCATTCGCATCTCTCGGGTTTCTGGATGCCTTCATTCTTGAACCTTAGGCCGTGTCATCATGGAAATGTACATCCTCCGCCTTGCCCTGCCATACTTGGACATTTTTTTACCATTCCCTGTCAGCTCTTGCCCTCAAACTTTTTACAAGCATACTGGGCATGCCATCCATGTAACTTATGAAGCTCAATCTCCACCATTCTCAACCGCCGCGAGTTGACTATGTCTCTCGCTTTTCTGTGCATTGACTTTGTCCTGCACATATGTATGCATGACTCTGTCTGCATCCACACCTTTCCGGT
Organism: Gymnopilus junonius; assembly: GCA_015501075.1. Lineage (NCBI taxonomy): Eukaryota > Fungi > Basidiomycota > Agaricomycetes > Agaricales > Galerinaceae > Gymnopilus > Gymnopilus junonius. Next base: position 30,368 of record JADNYJ010000274.1, read on the forward strand.
CTTGCGCCTTAGGCCATGTTGTGGAAATTTGCATCCTCCGCCTTGCCCTGCTCAGGCATTTTTTACCTATCTCTGTCGGCTCTTGTCATCCTCAAACTTTTCTAGGAGTGCCGTATGCGCCATCCGTGAATGGTGCAGAGCCTGCTGCAACCATTATAACATCTGGCGACTGCATTCCACGACTACCCACATATCTGCTACATCACAATATTGGATCTATAGCCATCTGCCTCCCAGCTGCGAGATTCGTTTCGAATGCTGATGGCATGGTTATCGAACAGTGCTGACAAGGATGCACTTGCTAGGCTTGTATACCCTTTTTCTCTGATCCATCAACCAGAAAGACAGTGATTGAAGGTCATTTTCTTTTCTCCTATCCTTTCATATTGATTTAAACCTGTTAATATATACAGACATAGCACCCCCACCAAGCTGGCAATAATACAACAGTCAGCTTTTCATTTACTGGCGATACGCATCGCAAGCGACGATTCAATCTCAACTATATAATGCCTGCTGTGAAGATGACTCCAGGAGCCACAGCAACCCAATTGTGTATATGGCTTTGTCTCCTGTTGCTCTGGCGATTCGAACAACAAGAGTTGTAGCCTGTACCAGTCAGTCTGCAACATGTTTGAGGCCAGGGATGAAATCTTCATGTTTTCCCGTCAACATGGATAAAGTCATAGCCTGCTATCGAATTCCAATTATGGCCATACCAAATAAGGAAAACATTTCTTAGATAGTAACATAAACATGGATACAAGGCAGAGGATGTACATCATGTCCTAAGGAATGCCGTATGTGACACAGTAGATATTCTCCATGTCATTTCGGGGTAGTTGATACAGATATATATACATAAAATAGTGGTGAGTCCTAGCATTTGGCTGTATGGGTAATGCTTTCTGCTGGCTAATATTTGCTCCTCAGGGTTGACGGGATTACATGATCAGGGACATGGCGCTTTTGCCAAAAAAAGACTGGTCGTGACCAAGCGTTTATGAATCCCGCTAAATTTTGTTGTTCGTGCCAGTGACAGGTCACACTATATAAACTCCCTGAGTGGTACCATGGCATCTCCTCTCATTCTCCATACCACCGGAAAGGATGTCTAGCAGAAAACAAAAGGTATGTTTCGTTATTTACCTGTGGCCATCCACCCTGAAATCTTCCTCAGCCCAGCACTGATCCTCCCAACAACGAAGGTCATAGCAAATGCCAGAAGAAGGTTGCGTAAGTATTTCTTTCCTGTCCCACCTCACAGCACAGAGGGTTGACTTTGTCTCCCTCGCTTACCCTGTCATTGACTTTGTCTCGACTTTGCCCATGTTGACTTTGTCTCATGGCTGACTTTATCTGGTTATCACCATACAACTCTGTGGCTGATATTTCCTAAACAGTTTGGATGATGCTGATGAAAGTGACACTGGCACTGCTGACCGAGAGGTCCCGTAAGTATTGCCATATGAAAGGATTTTTATTTTAACTGACCTGGTATTTGTTTCACAGACCTCAGCGGCGTTCCTCAAAGATTGTTCCACATCGTTCAGGTCGCCATCACCCAAAAACAATGCAACTGACACCTCAAGAACATACATCTGAGCAGCTGGTTGAAGGATCTCAGACATTCATCTTCGAAATGCAACCACCCCAAGCTGAAGTGCCATGCGCCAACAATTCTTCATCGGAATTCAGCTATATGTATGACTTATACCGTACTTCGTACTTGTGGCCCGAGGGTCCTGTCCTGGGTATACAGATACAGTTGGACAAGGATGCTGTTTATAAACCCCCATGTGAAAAGGAGTGGCTGCCGCTTCTGAAAGGCCATAGGCTGCCCGCCGGTTTTGTTGAGATGTGGCTGCATATGGAGCATGCGCAGGGCGCTGCTGCCTTAAACCTTCCTCCCTATCGACAACCATCTCGAGAGGCCGTACAACAGTGCAGTCTCATGCCATCCCCTCCCGGTCAGGGTGCTTCATATAAGGCTCAGTCTGAGGATGATCAAGAGGAGTTCAACTATTCACCTCCCCCTCCTAACCAGCTGGCTTTGCATAAGCACATCAAAAAGCAGGTCTATGTCAACGTCCCTACCTTTAAACCATCAGCGTATAAGGGCAAGGGCAAAGCCAAGGCAATTCCTCAAGACCAAGAGGAAGGAGGTACCTCTGGATCCGAGACTGCGGATTCCAACCTTCAGGAATCTGATGCCTCAAATGACAAGGACCATTTATATTTAACCTAATGTTCTTTTCTTTTTTTTCTTTTCTGCTATTACTAAGTCCTTTGTGGACTTTATACCTAACTTTCATATCCAACTTATGACATTCCTTTATGTTTTTTATCTACTTTCTAATAGTCTTTTGGCTTGTGATTTTTTTGATTTTTGGCCCAACTTCTACATCTGTCATTACTGGTAATCTTTAGACTACTTTGTTACTACTTCATGGTTTTCTTGCTTTAAATATACCTCTTTGCTCTTAAAACTATTGAGATAACATTCTTCAAATTTAGAAAGCTACAATAAATGTACTGGAAAGGAATAACATGAAGAACTTGGATACTGTAGGAGTAGCTGACTTTGGAAATAATTTTGATTTCAGCAAATACAGCTCTAAGAAATGTAGAAAGCAAGAAACTTGCAGACAATACCAATAACTTATGTTATACAGATATTTCATCTTGGGCCTTATAAGATAACCAGATGATAATGCATAAATCTTTAACTACTAGTGTTGCCAAAGTTTGGTCCAGAACCAATGCAGAGAACCAGAACTAACTGAACTGAACTGAAAAGTTCAGTTCAGTCAGTTCTGGTTCTCCAGTTCTGTAACCTGTTTGGTTCTTGGTTCTCTAAATTGGCCAGAATTCCTGAACCATTTGAGAAAATATCAGAACCAACCTTTTAAATATAAAAATTGTAGTAAGAAATAGTCCAGAAACAATGTAGAGAGTTGTATTACTGTACTGAACCAACCAACTCTTTGGCCACGTGATCATTTTTTTCCACCAACAATTCCCCAAAATTGTGATAAATCAAGAAAAAATTATTGCCAGGGTCAAAAAAAATTGGTGTAATGCATGATCAAAGAGTTGGTCAGTTCAGTACAGTATACTTGATTGATGTCATGTTGGTACTGGAATGGCAAGTATCTCAGAGCTCAAAAGTGATTAGTCATTACCAAATAAGGAAACACTCATCTATTTGATAGTTTTGTGCTCAGTATGTGCTCAGAAACTGGCTACACAACACCTTTTCATTATAAATAGGGTCTATCTTCCTATCTTTGCCCTAAAAATTTATTTTTTTCACCTTTCTGTCCTTTCTAATCAGTTAAGCTGTTTGAACCAGTTCTGAACAGTTTAGTTCTGGCTCTGTTCAGTTCTCTAACAATATTCTCTGTTCTATTCTCTGTTCTCAAAAAAAAAGGGTGAGAACTGGACTGAACTGAACTTCAGCAACACTATTAACTATAGCAAAAAGAAAACAAAAAATGAATAGCTCAACTGCTTTTCATTCATAGTCATGTGATAGTCTTATCACCAGAATCTCTATTGCTCCTGCTTGTTTTGTCTTGCTAATTACAGACTTAGCACAGTTCTCTGCAAAATCTATGTTTGTAACATTTCTCACTGGAGACAAAATCAGGTGGTGTGCCAAGTGTATCAAGGGATGCAGAGGTGAAGATCTTGCAAAGTGCTATGCTGTGTATGTTATTAGCAGAGAAAGAAACCAGGAGGAGTGAAAATAAAATAGTAAAAAATGCAGAGGCAAAGATATTGCAGGTACTATACTAATCCAACTGACTCTTTGGTCATGCATCACAAAGGCCACCAAAGAGAAGAGATTAAGCCATTTGTCATGTATCACCTGGCCTCCTGAAGACCATGACCTACTGCCAAAAATAGCATAAAAAGAGATCTAAAATTCAAAAAATTCCCCAGGCATACCAATTTTGTGTTTTTTGATAAGATTTGATATACCTTTTCCCAACTCCCTTGAAATTCCTGTAATATGCCTATTATTTTAAAAATTTTAGCACCTTTGGCAAAGATATTTACCTCTTCATCACATATCCTGGGACTCTTCAAAGAGCTGAAGAAATAGCCAGAGGTGGTCATGCATCACCCAGCTGAAGAGTTAGTCAGATTAGTACAGTACTATACTGAGTGCATTATTGGCAGAGAAAGAAAGGAGCAGCAAAGATAAAGTGACAAGAGATGCAGATAGGAAGATGTTGTAGAGTGCTACACTGAGAAAAAAACCAAGAGCAGCAAAAATAAAATAGCAAGAAATGTGGAGGCAATGATATTGCAGAATATAGTAGCAAGTCTGTAATTAGCAAGGAACAACAAGCAAGAGCAATAGAGATAAAGTAGCAAGAGATGTGAAGGCAAAAATCTTGTAGGCTAAAGTAAAATGGGAGAACTATATTTCTTTGAGAATCTCATAGACAACCACCATGATTACATATGAAGAATACCTGTAGGTGCAGTATCTAATATTACTAAAGACTAATTTGGGAGTACTGTGCTGAGTACTGTTAATGACCCTGAAGTTGGCCAAATAGTGTAATTGGCCCAAAATTAGCTATTTTCACTATAGCACACTTGCTGTGTCAATTAAATCTGGTTTTTTGCATGAGATGGTGAGAATAAATAAGGCAAAGATAAAAATTTAAATATGAGACCAAGAGCCTCTCTAATAAGAGTGTAGAGGGGTGGCAAAGTGCAAAAATGCAATAACATTATCAATTTCCTAAGCAGAAAATACTAGACCCCATAATACTACTTCTTTGTCTTGTTCTTCAGTGCACTCTTCTCTGCTTTGATATATGAATATTAGATTTTAGATAGTACCTTTTAATTTGTTTAGATTGATTAAGGTTTTAGTCTCTTGTACTACCCTGCAGTTCACCATGAAAGTAAGTAAGATTTTTCCAAGCTGCTACCAAACCTTCAGAAGTCTGACACATTGCCTAAGGGATTTGAAAGTTATTGTATTATAGCATTATATAAAAGCACTCTTTATAGTCTAAAAATTAATATATTATACTGAGAAAATTTTTACTGATTTTACTTGAGTGTTCAGGTGCTCTGAATCAAAAAATATACATTTTGGCATACTAACAAAGCTGAAACTCAGGCTTGAACAGAAGTAAATAATATAATTGAATATTTATATGAGAATATGCTCCAAAAGAATATCTTTTCATTAAATATATACTTTTGAAGGTGTTATAGAGAAGCACATCCACTATGCTTGAAAAAAGATACTACAGAGCTATTTATATATATCTTGGCTGCCTCTCAGGACCCTAATGCTGACTATTTCCTTGCTGATCAACTTCTCTATAAATGCTTCAATTAGACCCACTTGTAAAGAAAATTTTATAAATAAGCTTACAGAGCATAAAAAATCATAAAGATTTAGATTTATATACTTTAAATATTTTTCTCTATAGCTATTCTAATTTTATTGTTATGCATTAATTACATAGGATGATATTTATTATGGATCCTGAAAAGGCTAAGTACAGGATCATGTATAGTAAGTACATTATTGAAAAAGAAAAAAAAACAAGGAGCAGTGATGATCAAATAGCAAAGAATGCAGAGATGAAGATGTTGCAGAGTGCTATGTTGAGTGTGTGTTATAGGCAGAGAAAAAAAGAAACCAGGAGCAGTGGAAATAAAATAGCAAGGAATATAGAGGCAAAGATCTTGCAGATGCTATGCTGAGTACATTATTGAAAAAGAAAAAAACTAAGAGAACAGTTACATAAACAATTTCCAAAATAGTTTTCTTACTGATTTTTCAAGCAGTTTCTGAAAGTGTTTCCTAAAGAGTTTCTTAAAACAGTTTGCCAAAAGAATTCCCAAACAGTCTCTTAAAGGATTTCATGAACAGAATTCCCTGAATGGTGATTCTCTAAAGAATTTCCCAAAGAGTTTTCTGAAAGAATTCCCCAAAACAGTTATCTGAAAAAACTTTCCAAACAGTTTTCTGAAAGAATTTCCCCAAACAGTTTTCTAAAGTAATTGTCTAAACAGTTGCCTAAAAGAATTTGCTAAACAGTTTCCTGAAAGAATTTACTAGACAGTTTCTAAAGAATTTCTCATATAGTTTCCTTGTACTAAATGTACTTGACTTGCTTTGCCTGTAGAATTTTCTCTACAGTTTTCTGAAGAATTTATTATATAGTTTCCAAACAACTTTGCTTCTTGTAAATATACTTGACTTGCTTCACTTGTAGAACTTTCTGTACAAATTTCTGAACAATCTTCCAAACAATTTTATATAGAATTTTCTATACAGTTTTCTGAAGAATTTTCTGGAAGAATTTTCTAAACACTTTTCTGAAAGAGTTTTCTGAAAGAATTTTCTGCAAGAGTTTCCTGAGGAATTTCCTGAACAGTTTCCTGTAAGAGTTTCCTGAAAAATTTTCTGAACAGTTTCCTACAAGAGTGTCCTGAGAAATTTTCTGAACAGTTTCCTACAAGAGTGTTCTGAGGAATTTGCTAAAGAATTTGCTGAACAGTTTCCTGCAAGAATTTCCTGCAAGAGTTGCCTGCAAGAATTTCCTACAAGAGTTGCCTGAAAGAATTTCCTGCAAGAGTTTTCTGGAAGAATTTCCTGAGGACATTCCTGAACAGTTTCCTGCAAAAGTTGCCTGAGGAATTTCCTACAAGAGTTTCCCAAAGAATTTTCTGAATAGTTTTCTGAATAGTTTCCTGAAAGAGTTTTCTGCAAGAAATTCTTGAAGAGTTTCTTTGAAGAATTTCCTAAAAAATAGAGTTTCCTGAATGGTTTCCTAGAAGAATTTTCTGCACAGTTTCCTAGAAGAATTTCCCACACAGTTTCCTGAAGAATTTTCCAAAGAATTTCCTAAACAGTTTTCTGAATAGTTGATACTCAACTTGAAATTTCACATATAGTTTCCTGAAAAGAATTTCTCTAAACAGTTTCCTATAAGAATTTCCTAATCAACTTTCTGCACAAGCTTGTTTTTCTGCTCTATGCTACAAACATTTATCCCAACAATTGCCCCAACAATTGCCAAAGAATTGCCCCAACAATTGCCAGAAGAGTTGCCAGGATGGTGTGACATGACAGAAAATGTTCATTTTAAACACAGGAAACAGTTGCCAGAAATTCTCTCAAAAGAAACAGTTTTACCCCAGGAAACTCTCCTAAAAACTGTTTCCTAGGGCCTCCAAGGCTAATAGTTCGACATGCAAAAATTAGCCTTAGAGGCCCCCCAAAAGAGTGTCCTGAAGTGCTGCTCCTCGCTTGTATGCATCGCAATCCTTGATTCCATGCGCTGGGTCATTGCAGAAGATACAGGGATGCTTCCCAGAGTTAGAGGAAGCAGCCAGAGTGCTCCCAACTGATATAGCATCATTTGCATGTCGTTTGCATTGTATATCCTCTGTAACAAATGCAGCTTGAAGAGTAGACTTGGAGAGGGAGTCCTTGAGCAGTAGAGATGACACAAATGCGCTGTATTCATCAGGGAGTGCCCTAATGAGTGCCATGCAAGCCAACTCCTCATCCAGCTTCTCCAGAGTGAAATCCTTTGGTCTGAGGTCTCTAATTTGCTGCAGAGCAGTGTCAACTTGATTGAGAAGGGCCTGCAGTGATTCCTCCTCTAATTTGCGAATGGAGAATAGGTCATCATAGGCATTGAACCTAGAACCTGGCTTCTTCTGCAAATGGATGTCCTCCAAAGCCTTCCACATTGCCACTGGATCGTCCCTGATTCCGTTGAAATGTACTCTCTGTGGTGCCTCCACCATCAAGAACAGTATTCCAGCTGCCTTGTCTGCTTTCTGCTCCCAAATCTCCACTTTTTCGAGGTCTGAGTTGGTGGATGAGGTTGAAATTCTGGGCTTAACTTGCTTAGTAGACACTATGCACCACAGGCCAGTTGCATGGAACCAGGCCTCCATTTCACTGTTCTAGGTGCCATAGTTGGTGTCAGAAAGTTTTTGGAAGGTAGGAGTGGAGTTGGTGTTCATAGTGGGCAGAATGAGGCTGAAAAGGCAAAAAGGCAAAGTAGTAGAGTTGACACTTTATAGGAATAAGTATTGATTGTGAATGACGAGGTGATCAAATGAGGATGCAATGAAGCAGGCACATCAAGGGTGTGACCTATAACAGATAGTCCATGTTGCAAAGAATGCGGCAAGGGTGTAGGCAAGGAAATGCGCAAAGATGAACGAAGTGCTGATCTCACTGAGTTGAGATGCAAGACAATCTTCAATGATAACTCGAGGACCAGCAGTTGGAATGATGTGAAATGAGGCAATGTGAATAGCGGTAATACCAGTACTCAGTATGCGAAGTTGTGAATGTGTGCAAGAACGAATGGGCATGTTGTGAAGCGAAGTTGAATTGAGTCCTAAATGGTCAAATTGAAGAAACGCAGTTTGCACATTTGTCCGGGTAGCTATCTGCGTATAACTGCGTAGGCATGGCCGGGAACGTGTATGCATGTGTGTATCGAAGTTGCGAAGCGGCAATCTGCTAGAGTGTAAAGGAAATGAATAAAGTTGATTCCTGCAGTCTCAGATGCCGGGGCCCATAACCTGTTAGAAGGACTGAAGTCCAGAGTTAAGAACTATCTAAATACAAGGAGAAACTATGTACTACTCACCTGAAGTCCAGAGTTAAGAACTAAGGACTTCAGGAGGACTTAGCTACAATGTAACTACTCTGTGACATGTAACATATCATGTGAGAGTCACTCTAACAACTAATGTCGTATGTCCAGTCAGAGGCCGAATTGTACGTGCCATGAAGGGCGTCCTAGAGGGAGGGCATATCATGGCAGGGCTGTCTGTTGAATTGGATAGCCTCGGAGGGTGGCAACTTGCGCTGCTGGATCCAGTTCATTAGATCCCAGGGGCGCTTGTTAGTAGTGGCAACTTCAGTGATGCATTCATCAAAGAACTTGCGTTTAGCAGCTTTAACAGCTCTGCAAAAAATTTTATGGTTATCACGAGAGTTATCTCGCTGATAAGCATTGAAGGAATCCTCACAGGAGTCATCCCACCAAGAACGGGAGTGAGGGGAGATACGAATCATCTTGGAATACTTTCGCCAAGCATCCGAGAAGGCAGAAGCCACATCCGAAGACACAGCCTCCACCTGATCCGGGGAGTCGATTGGCAGCAAGGGATCAATGCCCTTGAGCTTCTCAATGATGGACAACACGAAGTCATCCAATTGATCTGGTGGCAGTGAGCGCATCAGAACAGTTGCTGCCGCCAGAGCGACAGAAATAGAACAGGCCAACGGAACATGGTCCGATGGCCCACGCCAAAGTTCACCTCTCCGAGTGCCTGCAGACAGCTCCTCAGTAGGTTGAACGAAGATGAGGTCGATGACCGACTCTCGTTGAGATGGGTTGCCAGGGATGTGAGTGGGGCCCGGATTGACTGGGGGAGAAAGCATCAATCCCAGTGTGGCTGCCGTATTCAGCAGGTTATTGGCTGTCGTCCGATGATGCAGGACACCAGGGTCCCACTTATTTGAGTGACAGTTGAAGTCACCCCCCATGTAATGAAACATTGGGAGAAAGTCGGCCTGCTCGGTGAGCAAGTCGATAGCTGTGTGCTTATCGTCCGAATACACATTCAGTAAGTTAACAATGGCGTCTCCGGTAAACAGAGACACTGCCATGATGTCATGGTGATCTATAAGATCGCATCGCATAGCAGGGCGCCAGGGGTTCAACCTCATCGAAACGTAGGTCAGAATGCGTGGCCGGAGCCCGTGGTGTTGCGAGGTATCGACGTTTTGCGATGGTGGTGGTTTGTGGGAAAGAAGGATGCTCGCAACAATGATACATGTCTGGAATCGCATCCCTACATCCACTCTATCTGATTCAACACCTTATGAAGCCTGGAACCACCAGAAACCAGACATTTCGCATTTCAGAGTTTGGGGATGCTTAGCCTATGTCTTTATTCAGAAGGACAAGCATCCTTCTTTCCCACAAACCACCACCATCGCAAAACGTCGATACCTCGCAACACCACAATTCTCCTCCACAACCTGCGATCTGGTTCTTGGATAGCTGTTTACAGTTATTCGAGTGTGTATGCACCTTTAGTGCAAGTCGATGGCCGACTGATCATCATCATCTGCGCCCAAGCACCCCACCCTTTCTGCCTCTGGCAGGCGTATTCCACCCGTCGGAGCTTCGAGCTCCAAATCTCCAACCCCTGAGGGTTCTTCGTCCTCTCGATCCGCTCGAGAGAGATATGCTTCAGCCACCCCCGCTCCTCGCGAGCGGGAGGAGACTGAGTCTCGGTCAGCGATCCACTCACGGGCCACTACTCCCATTGCCTCGAGGGCTTCGTCCCCCGATGTTTCCATGGGGAGGATGATGATACCATTCGCTTTCCTCTCCCAAGTGCTTCTCCAGAGCCGCAGCCTACTTCCCTTTCCCTCACAGGATCGTCCGGGGACTGGGTAGCTGTGGCGGAGTCTCTGAAGACCATTGGTTCATTTATGATGACCAACGGTCCTTCTACTTTATCAGGGGCAGATCGCTCTGATTATGTCGGTCTTTTCACTAAGATAGTGAACTCGATCAATACTTCCCCTTGGGCCAAGGAGGCCACGGGTGTCAGCGCTCGATCGCCGTCTCTTAGATGGTCGGTCGTGCGCAATCTCATCGATTCTGATAGTTCCTTAGGGACCTCATGTATCGAGATTAGCAAAGACTCGAGGGGAAGCCTCTGCTCCTCCCCCTGAGCCTTCATCTTCCCAGTCCGCCCCTCCAAAGCAGACTGGCCCTCCAGCGGACCCTGCGGAGCCTCCCAAGGCACCCGCTCCCACCCCTTCTCGAGCCAAGCTTCAGCCTCGCAAACAAAAGGCTAAGCTGGTTCAATATCAGAGGCCGCCCCCTCCAGGGCCCCCTCCCATTCCTCTTTCCTCCCATCCCAAGCGCTCCTTCGCCTCGAAACTCCGGACACCAGTTCCGGGGTCCTCGACCCGCGGGTCGCTTACTAATCGCTATTTTGAGCGGGCCGTCGCTCAAATGGCGCCACAAACCTGGACCCGGGCCGCTTCAGGCCCAGGCCCAGACCCGGTTCGGACCCTCTCAGGGCCCGTCTCGACCTGCTACCCCAGCCAAGTCTAAAGGGCTGGACTACGTCACGGCTGGCCCTATGCGCCGCCAAGTTCTCATGGTGTTCAACGACCGTGCGCCGATGAACGTCATACTCGCCACTCTGGTTGATGAGATCAACGGATGATGGCTCTCGACAGATTCGATATTCGGATCACCTCTGCAGAGCCCGCCTATCGGGGGTGGGCTCTACACACCAATCACGTACCCACGAATGATGAGATTATGCTCCTTCGTGGTGCGATTTATAATGTTGTCCAGGGCACCTCCGATGCTAATAAGGAGATGACACCCTGGGTCGGACTACCGATGTCCAAAGCCTTCTTGAAGGTTTTGGATGTTCCCTATTACTCGGACGTCTTCCAGAGGACTCCCACCACCATCGCCGACATTGAGAGAGCGCTCGAAAGGGCCCCCCTCTTCTCTGGCATTCCTTTTGCGGGGCATGCACGCCTCGTACGTCAATCAGCAAAGAGCTCCAAGTTCGACTGCTACTTTGAGATCTGGGACTCCCAGACTGGACGAACCGCGAAGACGCTTATCAACAAAGCTTTTGCTACAAGGACGAGCTGCTTTATGTAAAGCCAGCTGCCGCTCGACGAGGTGTCCCCATGTGCCAGCGTTGCCAGCGCTGGGGTCATCTCACCAAGGATTGTAGGGCCCACCAACGCTGCTGCGCGCGGTGTGGCGGGCCTCACGCCACTGACGAGCATCGCGCCCTTGCGCCTTGCTGCAACCGGCCTCCGCCGGATTCGGACGGTATGCGCCACCCCACTCCAGCTGGTGAGCCATGCCCCCACAAGGCCCGCTGCCCCAATTGTCGGGGCGAGCACCCTGCCACAGGATGCAATTGCAAGTTCTGGGAACACCGCTTCGATCACGATTGGATCATAGCCAAATACCGCGAGGTACGTGATAAGCGCGCACTCCGGACCTTGACGTCTAACGTCCCTCCCCTAGCTCGATAATGAGAAGAAAGGAGGACGTTAGAATTATTTCGTACAATTGTAACCAAAATTATGGTCATATCGATGTACTTCTAGACCGTCTAAAGGATTCTTTTGACGTTATTTTCTTGCAAGAGCCACCTTGGCGTGAGATAAGGCGTGCCCCGTCTTCGAGAGATCGAGAAGGTGAGGCAGTTACTGGTGCACCGAACCACCCTGATTGGAAGGTAATGGTTCGGCCTGACCCCACTGGGCTCCGGCCACGCGTTCTGACCTACGTTTCGACGAGGTTGAACCCCTGGCGCCCCGCTATGTGACGCGATCTTATAGATCACCGTGACATCATGGCGGTGTCTCTGTTTACCGGAGACGCCATTGTTAACTTACTGAATGTGTATTCGGACGATAAGCACACAGCTATCGACTTGCTCACTGAGCAGGCCGACTTTCTCCCAATGTTTCATTACATGGGGGGTGACTTCAACTGTCACTCGAATAAGTGGGACCCTGGTGTCCTGCATCATCGGACGACAGCCAATAACCTGCTGAATACGGCAGCTACACTGGGATTGATGCTTTCTCTCCCAGTCAATCCGGGCCCCACTCACATCCCTGGCAACCCATCTCAACGAGAGTCGGTCATCGACCTCATCTTCGTTCAACCTACTGAGGAGCTGTCTGCAGGCACTCGGAGAGGTGAACTTTGGCGCGGGCCATCGGACCATGTTCCGTTGGCCTGTTCTATTTCTGTCGCTCCGGCGGCAGCAACTGTTCCGATGCGCTCACTGCCACCGGATCAATTGGATGACTTCGTGTTGTCCATCATTGAGAAGCTCAAGGGCATTGATCCCTTGGCTGCCGATCGACTCCCCGGATCAGGTGGAGGCTGTGTCTTCGGATGTGGCTTCTGCCTTCTCGGATGCTTGGCGAAAGTATTCCAAGACGATTCATATTCCCCTCACTCCCGTCCTTGGTGGGATGACTCCTGTGAGGATTCCTTCAATGCTTATCAGCGAGATAACTCTCGTGATAACCATAAAATTTTCGCAGAGCTGTTAAAGCTGCTAAACGCAAGTTCTTTGATGAACGCATCACTGAAGTTGCCACTACTAACAAGCGCCCCTGGGATCTAATGAACTGGATCCAGCAGCGCAAGTTACCACCCTCCGAGGCTATCCAATTCAACGGACAGCCCTGCCATGATATGCCCTCCCTCTGGGACGCCCTTCATGGCACGTACAATTCGGCCTCTGACCGGACATACGACATTAGTGGTCTCACCTCCCTTCCCGATATGGAAGTACGAGAGTGGACTGCCTTTTCACTGTTGGAACTGAGGGAGGCCTTGGCATCCTGTTCTAACAACTCAGCGCCGGGTCCTGATCATATTAAGTGGTCACACCTTAAGGCCATTATTCGTGACGACCACTGTCTTCAGGTGTTCGTTCAGTTAGCCAATGCCTGCCTTCGGGTTGGGTATTGGCCGACTCACTTTAAGGAGTCCTTGTCGGTGATTATTCCAAAGCCGAACAAGCCCTCATATTCCACGCCTAAGGCGTTCAGGCCCATTGTGCTCCTGAACACCCTTGGCAAATTGGTTGAGAAAATGCTTTCCAACCGTATTCAATTCGATGCTGTTAAGCACGATATCTTTCACCCTAATCAACTCGGTGGTGTGCGTCAGCGCTCCACTGAGGATGCGGGCTTGCTCCTCATGCACCTGGTGCATGCAGGGTGGGCTCGCGGCTTAAAGACCAGTGTCATCGCCTTCGACGTGGCACAGTTCTTCCCTTCCCTCAATCACGAAGTGCTGATTGCGATCCTCAGGAAGCAGGGCTTCCCTCCTAACGTGGTGGAATTCTTTTCATCATACCTGGTCGGCCGTTCCACATCGTATGCCTGGAACGGTTTTCAATCTGACCCCCGACAAGCTGATGTCGGGGTGGGGCAGGGCTCTGCTTTGTCCCCGGTACTTTCGGCACTCTTCCTTGCACCAGTGCTGAAGCTCTTCATGCAGAATGAGTCAGTCTCTGATACCACTCTGCTCTCTTACGTCGATGACGGCACCCTCATTGTGCAGTCAAAGACCCTTGACGCCAACTGCTTAGCCTTGAAAAGGTCCTATGCAGTGATTTTCGAACTCTTCACAAAGTTCGCCCTCGCTCTTGAGCACGACAAAACGGAGTTATTCCATTTTGATCGTTCTCACTCGGAGTTCAATCCGTCCATGGATCTGGGTAGCTCCCTACACCCGTGACAGCGTCTGACGCCCAAGCCATTTTGGCAGTACTTGGGTTTCTTCTTCGACCGGAAACTGACATTTCACGAACATGTCCGGTATTACTCCACCAAGTCCTTCACCACCGTTAAGGCGATGCGGATGCTTGGTAACTCATCTAGGGGGCTTACGCCCATGCAAAAGCGTCTGCTTTACAGGTCTTGTGTGTTGCCTATTGCGACATACGGCCTTCGCTTGTGGTTCTTCCAAGGCGCTAAGTGCCAGGGAACCATTAAACTACTGACCAGCATGCAACGTCATGCTGCGCTCTGGATTACCGGTGCATTCCGCACCTCCCCAACTGGAGGGATCGAGGCCCTTGCTGGCCTGGTCCCTATCAACTTAGTCCTGAAACGTGCTGCTGCAGTCGGTGTCTGCGCATGGCGCCCTCTCGGACACTCACCCGGTGCGCTCTCTTCTGAGTGCGCCCTTTTCCAAAGGAGCGACTCCTCACCCTCGCTCTGCTGCCTTTATGACTGCCCCACAACGCGCTAAGGTGCGGGGTACTGTTATGGACGTCGATGACATGCTCCATGTAGTCAGCGAGCGCTGGAGCCTTTGCTCCAGAGGCTCGTCTGGGGGCGATTCCTTGAGTTACATCATGGAATTCGCTTTGATATCACTCCAGCACCCAAGGATAAGGTTGGGCTCCGGCGCGAATGGTTAGACCGCTT
>JADNYJ010000275.1:0-45397 GCA_015501075.1 Gymnopilus junonius
TGGATAAATCCCGGCCTTGCGGCGTGCTGAGTTCCTCAGTCCCAGCCACTGTATACGACGGAAGACTATAACACATCCGAGGATGCCACATTTCCTCCGTCCTTTTCCAGTGGCCAAAACTGATGCTGGCCCATCAACCGGAGAGTACGCCCAGCAAAAGCAAGGTTGATCTCCGGACGACGCGACTGACTTCAAGCGTTTCCCTTTCAGCAATTTCACGTACTGTTTAACTCTCTTTCCAAAGTTCTTTTCATCTTTCCCTCACGGTACTTGTTCGCTATCGGTCTCTCGCCAATATTTAGCTTTAGATGGAATTTACCACCCATTTAGAGCTGCATTCCCAAACAACTCGACTCTTTGAGAGCGCACCACAAAGCCTTGGGAGTCCGTGTCAAAGACGGGATTGTCACCCTCTATGACGCTCCATTCCAGGAGACTTGTACACGGTCCAACGCGGGTAACACTTCTCTAGATTACAATGCGGACGGCCAAAGACCGCCAGCTTTTAAATTTGAGCTTTTCCCGCTTCACTCGCAGTTACTAGGGGAATCCTTGTTAGTTTCTTTTCCTCCGCTTATTGATATGCTTAAGTTCAGCGGGTAGTCCTACCTGATTTGAGGTCAAAATGTGTCTCCCATATTAAAAATAACAAATTTTGGGTACTTAAGATTCATAGATCTGGGTTGGGCTGATATATTTATGTGCAGAGCACTTGGTGCATTAACCTCAGCCATAGAGTCAATGTCCAATAAAGAAGGGTTGTTTGTCAAATCTATATTGAGATTAATCATTCCATCCACAATAGATGGGCATAGGATAACATTTATCTTTGGCACTACTAGCCCACTTAACCTTTTCATAAGGGTGGTGTTTGAATTTTCATGTTATCATACTACTTGCATGTTGTGTCCAATAAAAGCCAATCCAATAAAGTGAAGGTCATGCAAAGTACTTGGCTGAAACAAAATTAATATTCAAAAAAGACAAGAATACAACTAAGTACTATATAACTAAGTTTTCTTCTTGCCTTTGGTGGCAGAGGAGGGGCCAGCAGTGGATTTCGGGGCAGGCTTTGCTTTCTTCTGTGACTTATCCTGAGGGTCATCAGTGGTGTGTTTCTTCACCATCTTCAGTTCCAACTTCATGACCCTCTTCTCCAATTCACTGATCCTCATCTCCAACACCTTCACCTATTTCTCAACATCCATCTGTGATTTCTCCAATGTTATGTCCAGGACAGTACCATTGACCTTGATGATTGAGTACCCCCCCTGTTCTCGCACCTTATTCATCATCCCCACCAACAGGCATTGAGTGTGGTCATGATAGTCAGCATAGGGGGGGCCTCTTATACAAAATGCACACCTTTTGACCATTCTCCATTTGGTCTCTTTCCCATTGGTCTGCATTATGAAATCCTTACAAAGGTCGAGGTCTGCATTGACCACCTGGACAACCCAAACCCCAGAAGGTTTGCCATTGGTGAAATAACTAAAGTAATCAAGTAAAAGCATTAGTAACATTCAGATGATTGGATAAAATCTTACCATCTAAACATCACTGCTGCGGCACCATTTACTTGCTTGCTAAAATCCTCGAGGTCCACCAACCCATGCTTCTGATCAGGAATGGTAGCCTCCCAGCAAGTTGAGGCACTGCCAGACTCGAACGGAGATTCAATGGGTAGGGGCCATGCCGCCCACATGTCCATAAAGTTCATGTAGTGCGGGCCTTCATTTTGTTGTCCTCCAGAGAGGTCCTCGAGCATGGAATGTCCATCTACATCTTTCCATGTAAAAATATTGCTGTGTGTCATGATTGATGTGGATGATGGGATTGTCTCTACTCTGGCCTTAATGGCCTTCATCAACCTGGACACCAAGAGACTGCCATCTTTGGAGAAAGCCTGATAAAATGTGGTCAAGATAATGACCATCTGCAAGCATAAATTAACATGCAGGTTATATGAAACATTAAGCCTGAACATACATTCATTACTCCAAACCCCCTGACAAATGCCCCAATTGACTTCACAAATTTGTCGGTGATATTGGCTTCGAACCTTGCAGTGTCCACCATGTGCATGGCAAAGTGCATGGCCACCTTCTCTGTCATCATGATGGCCTGGTTCTTGGAGAGCTCAAGTTTCCCCATCTTCTTTTGTGAGGCAACAGCAGCAGAAGAGATAGCGATAGACATGTTAAGAGTTGGAAGATGTGTTAGATGCACAAGTTAGAAAGCAAATTTCTGGGGATTCCTGTACAAATCTCCTCTCTTTTATATCCACCATACTTTGTTTGTTTCCTTCTATTCCCAAACAGAATGGCATGGAACATTGCCTTTGTTCTTACCAATCTTCCCCCCCATCTTTGCTAAGGATGTTCTTGGCAAAATTGTCCTAACCCCAATGGATACTGCGTGGAGGTGTGGGGGTCCAATCCTATCCAAATATGGCCTTCAATTTCCATGCTTATCCACCTGATTTCACATCTAATTTGAGCATATGACAACAGGATGATTACCCTATATTCATTTATAAGGGCATGCACAGCGTGAAGGTATCAATGGCTAAGTTTGTAAGACCAGCCTTAAAACCAATGGAAATACCCCTTCCTCTTTGAGGAATCTCAAATTTTACAAAGATGGGTGTTCAAATCTTAGAAAAAGCATTCATTTTTCATCACACCATTTGTCTAAGTACTGGGGCTGCAGCCTGTTCCAAAGTCATACTAAGCAGGCTACTAGACAAGGCCATCTTAGATCAGTTACCATCTAAAAATTCAAATAGGCCTACTCATCAGTGTGTCACTTCAACGCTGATGGCGAGGTATGGGTATCATGCTTAAGCACCATCGTTTCTAGGATTTCAGTGACTTTTCAGTCCCAAGTTGTCACACATGATGCCATCCATCAAAACATTCATCAGAACAGTTGGTTCTCACTTGAATATTCCTTTGAGAAACCCTAAGTAACTAGCAGTACTATGGCAACCTTGAAAGAGAAGGGGCTTGAGTTCAAACATGCCACATATAGCACAGAGGTGTATGAACTCCTTGCTGAATCTGGATTTGCCCCTCTGTTGTTTGTCAAATTCAACCCTGATCTAGAGAAGGAATTGAAAGATATCAGCAAGTGGAAAGAATTTGAGGCATTGAGTCCTAAGCCCTTAATCCATTACATTTTGATGCAGTATCTCACTCTGCCAACTGAGTAAGAAGCAGGATATCTCAATCTTGATGAACTCAAAATTGAAGATAGTGTGGCTGCAGTACAGGCAAAAGACAATATCAAAAAAACTTTGGAGGTTGTATTACATATTCTGAAAGGGCATGGTATGGTCCATGGGGATCTATGCCCTGCAAATATCTTGGTAAATGTGAAAAAGATCAATGGCTCTTGCTGTCTCTACAGGAGGGAACAGGACCCACCACTTGTCAATCTGAAAATCATAGATTTTGACTAGGCTGGCAGATAGGGAGAAGGGCTGTATCCAGCAGTTAGAAATCCTAAGGCCCCATTTTGACTGAGAGGTGTTGGAGAGGCAATCTCCACAAATGATGATAAGAAGATGATTCACTCATGGATGAAGGAATGGCCTAGCTCTACACCTGAGAAAAAGAAGAGAAAGTCTGGACAGAGGATGTCAATGAAGGTCAAGGTCCAGAAGTAACTTACACAATCTGTGGCTTGGTGCTATGCAGATGTGCTGGGTGGACTCCCTGCTTGTCAAACTTTCCATTGATGGTGTGTGTCAGCTCTATGACCTACTCCAGAAGGATTATGAAAATCCAGTATATAAACCTATCATTGAAGCAACTTGTAAGGCTTGGTACAATGACCTAAAGTAAGTTAGTTTGATCACTTTACTTGCAGTTTCTTATAGGTTTCAAAACATAGAGATCGATCCAAGAAAAAAAAAATCACACAAACCCCATCCTGCTAAGCAGTCAAATCTAGCTGGTCAGCAGCATTTTCCCACTCCCCAGCAATATCCACCTGCTCAGCAGCATTTATCTACTTCTTCACAATTTCCATTTGCTCCTCTACAATTTCTGCTCCCTCAGCAGCATTCACTCCTCCTTCAGCAGCATTCACTCCTCCTTCAGCAGCATTCACTCCTCCCTCAGCAGTATCTGACTTGACAATTGTGGTCTTACCCATGCTGGCATCTCCAAACACTCCAATTCAGTAGAATTCCATAATGGCTTAATGCAAGATGTCAGTGTTGAAGACAGTGCAAAATCCAGAGGCTCTACCTTGAATGTAGCATGATGCAGTAAGATAAGGACATATAAAAAAAAGATGATAATGGTGGTTGAAGAAAAAGATGTAAACTGTCAAAATTTAAATGGCAAGGAAAGCTTGTTGCAGATTCTCTGCTAAGCTGACCCAGCAGTGGCTCTTGCTGCTGACAAAGTTGATATGTTTTCATCCACTGGCTCTCAGATATGACTCAATAATGATGACAAGCCAAATCATGCAGGTTGGCTAGTGGGTTGTGTATGACTTTTGCTCTTGCAATTTCTGAGCCAGAGGTAAATGCTTGGATTGAGATACTGAGATGGTCAAATCAATAGCATGTAATACTGTAGAACAATGAGAGCGACTCACTGTGAAGGCTACTACCACCAGTGAGCTGAGATTGAGAAGATTGTTGGTGGACTGAACACTGCAACTGCAACTCAATGTGTGGGAGAACATGCTTCACCTGCACCTACAACTCAATCAGTGGGAGGATAGGCTAAGGCTGATGTCATGACTGCCTCACATTTCCCTCATTCCCCTCATTCCATTTTCCCCTGTTTCATTCTTCAATCATCTATGCCTCTCCCATGTGCTGCAGCCTCTGTAGTAGCCTTGCCTTATCCATATGCTAACCTCATGGACTCTTATATATACTAATATGGTCATTTCTACTTAGTATAAATACTGGTTGGTTGTAGTAGATAGTCTTCAGCTTCAACTTGGTTTAGCCTCAGTTCTGACAGCTGAGGTTGATGATGCAGAGGTTGATAAGGCTGAGACTGAGGCTGTAGTTCAATCAATGGGAGAAGGTCATTTGAAGGAATAGCCAGATAGGTCAAAGAGAGAGATTTGATTGATTTGCCAATGTTTCTATAGGCAGAGAGCTCTGGTAGCCAAACTCCTGGGGAATCTTTTGAATATGTGAGTAACAGCAACATCTAGGGTGCAGAAGCTAATGCACCAGGTAACAACATTCAAGGATGCTGTTCCTCTACCCTCAATGTTTACTTGGTGAAGCTGATCATCAAATCCATAGCTGTCATATTTTTGTAAAACAGATTCATGCAGTAATTGATGGGCATCTCAGTGCTATCTGTATATTTCATCCAACCCTACCAGGTGATGTGACTTGAGGTTTGGAGAACCTATTCATTCTAAGAAAACTTTTAAGTTCAGTGTGTGACCTGGTGCCAAACCTACCAGTCTAGCACTATCACCCTAGTCTACTGATAGGGTACCTACTACATGACTACCCATAAATTTTGTATTTTTACTATATTTATATTGGAATACTAGGCACAAACACAACCCATCTCAATGTGCTGTTTCCATCAATATCATGAGGTGACATGTTCTCTCCATAATTTCTACTCATGATATACTCTATCCTATCCTTTGCATGCACCTTGTACCCTTAGATTGCACTGGAGCTTGGCAACAAGCTTAGACATGTTGGTGACCTCTAGACAACAATAAGATTATAAGAGGGAGGGTGAGGAAGCTTCCCAAATGGTGGAATAAGTGAGTTTATGATTACTGTTCTTTCAACAAGTTACTTACAAATGTTCTATAAGCAAATATTTTCTGATGCTGCTGCTTGTCATCAATCAAACCCCAGCTTCTTTCAATGTCATAAAGAGACAATGAGCAGCATGGTCAAAAACACATGTTTAGCTTTCTATGTCATTGACCTAGAATGTGTCCACTTACCCTTCTGCATAGCTTGCCTACTGGATGAAGCTAAGCCATCTTCATTAGAATAGGCTGAGATAATAGACTCAGTGTCTATCAGAGGATTGGACTGATAACTGATTTACATAACAAGGTATAGTATATAGAAAGAATATATATACACCTATGCTCTGTGGGTCTTGTTCTTTGACATTCCTAATTTGGTTGTTCTAGACCAGCACAATCCTATACTTTTTGTAATAAGTATTAGAGGACAACCAGTGAATAAATTACTTTCCAAAAATATCCTTTGTGAACAAAAACTAAAATAGAACCTAAAATCAAGTGAAAAGGCTATTCTTACTTATCAATGCACATCTCACAATCTTTGTTTATAAATAGAAGTAGAATTAGTAAGTGTTAGAAATTTATTAGTAATATTAGCTACTAGATGAGTAATCTACTTACTAATCAACATATTTGATCACATGGATGTCCTTCTCTAGCATATAAATAGTCAGTACAATAATCTAAAAGCCCATCAATTCCTTTCTCTTTACATCTATGTCTTGCAACAGAACTCCAAGACCTAGCCACAGGAGAGCTACCAGGCCATATGAGCATATTATGGTTTTAGATCCTCTTGCCAGTCAGGGAGAAGCTATGCAGGGACCCACCCAGGAAGATAGCAACATTCCAGGAGAGGACCTCCAGGGTGATTTTATTACACACCAAAGACAGGGTGCTACAAAGTTTAGGTTTTCTGCAAAAACATATTTTCTGACTTATAGTCAGGCAAGTATTTCATTACAGTACATTCTATTCAATTGTTAATGCATTTTTTAGATTGGTGACCATTCTTGGGCAATGCTAGAAGCAGTGTTTAACAGAATGAACAAAAGACCCAAATGGTGGGCAGTCAAAGAGCAACATGCAGATGGAGGCTGGCACTGGCATGTACTGGTTGTTTTTGACACTGTTTATCGTGGAAAGAATCCACATGTGTGGGATGTTGATGGAATACATCCTAATATCAAAATGTGAGTATTCTTTTTAAGCTATTTTACCAGACTACTTATATATTATTTAGTGTAACACGTTCATATGGGGTAGACAGGGTTGCTGCCTATATGAGGAAAACTGGCAATCCAGATTCCTCAGGAAACTGGTGTCCTCCAATTGTAGATGAAAACAATATGCCTAAACAAAAGAAATGGGCATATATAGCTGATGCAAGTCTTTTATTTTGCTTTAGATTATTAAATTACTAACTTGTCTCTTTTTAGTCTAAGGATGATGAGGAGTTTAATGCTAGATTAAGGGTCCATGCACCCTATGAAATGATCAACAATCACACCACCTTGAAAGCATATAGTAAAGACAAATTTGCTGCCAAGTCCCAGCCTTACAAGTCCAAATGGAAAAAGGAAGACTTTCCAAATGTGCCAAGAGTATTGAAGGACTGGGTAAATAAGTATGTTGAAGGTGAACCTGGAGATCGCCCAAAAACACTTTGTTTATGGGGACCTACACATACTGGCAAAACACAATGGGCCAGAAGCTTAGGTGAGCTATTTCTTGTATTTTGTACTAAATCAATCAGTAACCATATTCCTCAGGTCATCATGCTTATATGAACCTAACATTCAACTCTGACAAGTTGAAAGATGAGACAGTGGATTATGCTGTCTTTGATGATATTCTTCTGATCAAATGAAGGGAAACAAGTACAAAGCATTTTTTGGTGCTCAAGAAGAAATAGAAGTAACAGACAAGTATCGGCCCAAGAGTACTCTTCATTGGGGAAAGCCACTTATCTGGCTATCTAATGAAGATCCAGAATTAGATCCTAATTTTGACCAACAGTGGCTGAAGGGAAATTGCATTTTCTATTATTTAGATTACAAGTTGTATGAATCTTCTGAGGATCAATGATTTATGCATTCTAGAATACAGTATATATTTAAAGTCAATATACATGTAGTGGCTATCAGAAAGAAGTGCAGAGGTGCTAGTAAACAGATTTGATCTTTTTATAGATAGACATTTGTTAAGCACCTATAGGCTCTACCCTCTACCCATCCCAATAAAGCAATATCTGACTTCCCACCTGCCAAATTTTGTGCCTGACTACCCAAACAGGAAGGGCACATGGTGGACTACGCTTTCCAATAAGGCAATATTTGACTTTCTACTAGCTATTTCTTGTGCTTCCCTAGTTAAAATAAACATGACAGGATGGATCTTCTTCACATATGATATCATATAGCAATACCTTTTTTACAAACTTTACTATTCATTTTCTGGCTTATTATCTTTCTTACTCTATATCATATATATGCTAAGAATTTCTATAATATATGCCCTAGTCTTTGTTCTGAGCTATCTATCTTTACTTTCAGACAGATCAAGATTGCTAAATAATAGCTATCAAGTAGGTCTTTAGATTTCTTAAGATAAGTAACATTTATGGTATTCAAGCAAAAAAATTATTCACCTAGCTGAGAACCCCTACAGAATCACTCATGTTTATTAACAGAGCAATCCTATGCAGAGCACCATAGTGGTAAATGTGACCAGAAAGACCATTGTACATCCCAACCCCTCAATGGATGTAAAATAATCACCTTGCAGACTAGAGGGATAGTGCTAAACTGGTAAGTTGGTGCCAGGTCATACACACTGAACTAACAAGTTTCCTTAGAATGAATAGGTTCTCCAAACCTCAAGTCACATCACCCCAGTGAGGTTGGATGCAATATACAGATGGTACTGACATACCCATCAACTACCATATGATTCTGGCCTACCATGATATGATGGCTATGGATTTAATGGTCAGCCTCATTAAGCAAACACTGAGGGTTGGGAATTACAATGACCACCAAGGCTATTTCTGAACTACTGCTAAAATCACATAAGTGCATCAACCAATGAAAAAGTAAGCACATTTAGCAGCATAGCATTAGCTATGGCCTGCACTGCACCACCAATAGCAGCACCATCTACAATGACAACCACATCACTGTCACCTTACATCCAATGAAGGGACATATCCATGTTTATGTCAACTCTGATTTGGAGGTGCCTATGAAAGAAATGCAAGTCAAGACAGAGACATACAGACCATCTTGCAACAAGGACAAGCACATGAGGCAGTTTTCATATGCACAAACTTGGGGTGCCAGTGGACTGGCAGTTGGCAGTAGTCACATTCATATATACATGTAAACTTAGTGAAGAGGACAAGAATTCTATGCAATTATCATCATTGAGCTCATGGCATTTTTTCCTTTAAATGGTTCAGCAACTCCTCTATCTGAGCTGCTTCAGCAATTGGCAGCCTGTTGATCTGCTTTCAAGGCTACCACTCTACTAAGCATGGCCTTGGGGGTCATGTCTGATGTAGAGGATGTAGTAGTAGGGTTGGAAGGGGCCATATGTAAGAGAGAGGGAGAAAGAGAAAGATATATAAGTGTTATGATGCTTTATTTAGATGTGACCTGTGCTAATTATAGTAATACATATATGCACAAAAAAAATCTGACAAGAGCCCATGAAAGAAAGTGATAGTGACATCAACCCCATGTGAGAGGCAGTTTTTGATTTGTGGAGGGAGCTTCATATTACTCCCCTACTCTGCAAAGTCAATGAATCACATATGGCTAGTGCCCAGAGCATCCTTGGCCTCTGTCACCAGCCTTTCAGTACAAGGGGTTACCTAGGCATTATCAGTGTCAAGTTGAAATGTACCATGGTCAGCAGGTTGATATTGGGTTCTATATTTGGATTGGATCCTCATATCCATGAAAGCAGCAGCAGGAAGCAGACTGGATTCTGGGTGTTTCTACTGACATAAAATTACAAAATTAATCCTATTTAATGAAAATTTAATGTCAAAGGAGTAGGGGGTGGTCTGAGAGCCCTTGATTTGGTCAGTCAAGAAGAAATCAGACACATTGAATTCTCCTCCAACTTTGCATTTGACTGCCATATGTCAGAGTGCCAAACACTTCAACAAGCCTTGTGGTGTCTGGCACCAACATTGGCTGACCTGGATGGGTTCTTGGAATGTAAAGTCTATATTGTAGACCATTGTTTTGATTCAGACATCAGATTTTTGTACAGCATCTGACAGGCACTTCAAAGCCAGAAAGTACCACCTGGCCCTTAAATAAAGAGACTGCTACCTGCTGTACTTGATGATATACTAGGCCAGCCAGAAGCAATGGCATGGTAGTGACCAGGAAAGGGGCCACACTGCTCAGCACCTGGTTTCTATTTGGCAGGATATGCTAGGTGATTTGGAGCCTGAGTCCATACCCTATGGCCACATGGACAAGGCAGCTCCCTCTGAGTGGCTGGCCTGCAAACTCAATATCAATTTGTTGTTGAAATGGGGTATATGTCCCCCCAGCACCAATAAATTTTGAGCAATGCATTTTGAATCTAAAGAGTCCCAATCACCACTGTCACTAGTTTTCCAGAAGCAAAGATGGGCACCAATTATGCAAAACCTGTTTCTAGCATAAATCAAGAGATCAAGAATTGAAAAATTGGAAATAGAGATGGACTACCAGAAAAAGGTACAGAGGTGCTAGTAAACAGATTTGATCTTTTTATATATAGACATTTGTTAATAAATTAGACACACAATACTCTTCATTATAAAACTGATAACTAAAGGCACTTCCAGATCAAGATAGGCAAATTGATGGTCAATGTGAGGTCAACTTGTTCATGCTACAATCCAGCATGTCAATGGATCAGCTGGCAGGTATTTTGAATGCAGTATTATATTTTTCACAAAGAAGATCCTCAGCTTTCACAAGTGGAACTCTGTATTTGATACAAGAAATTCCAACAAAGCTATAAGAAGGACCCAACTTTACAACAACCAGCTCCTTAACAAAGAGGACAAATTACCAGAAGGCTTGGTTGCCTACTGGTATAGACCTTATGGGTAGGGTATTAGTAGTGAAGTCCACAAAACAAAGTCCCCATTCAATTCAGAGACTTCAATGCAGTTTGCTAGCTGTGCAGCATGATGTGGGAGGTTACTGGCAATATCTGGAGTAGTAAGGAGCTGCTTTGAGTCATTAGAGCAGGAAATACTTCAGAAAGGAGTAAACTCACATTGGGAAGGTCTGTCAAGAGGGTTGACATCATCTGGATCTATCTCACCAGATTTGACATCTGCATAGATGACAGACATCATGTTAGAGTCCATTGATTTATCCATGGAAAAATCATAAGGCTGTGTACTACTTTCAGCAAATGAAGTACCTTAAAGTCTACCAGGGGAACACTTGCAGTCAAACTGCATTCATGGAATGTCTTCTGCCTATTGGATCCTATAGTACTCTGCATTTGTAATCCCATCAATGAATATTTCTCCTTGCATGGACAGTCTGAATATTCAGCTAAAGATAAGAAAGGGTCAGGGGTTTCTATGAAATCAGCCTTCCTCTGCATGGGTGTGCTGGTAAGTGATAGGGATGTATAAAGGCATGGCAGGGGCTGGGGATGCTTGTAAAATGCACTCATAGAGTTCACTCCAGGTTGATTTTAAAAGTGACTTCAGCTTTTGGGGACATAGAGGCTGGCACAACAGAGCACTCATCTTTATATGATGTGGTTAAATGTAACTGATATGTAGGTCCCACAATACAGATCACAGATATTACCTATGCCTTCTTTCCAACCTATGCAAAAGAAGCACAAAGTTTGGCCACTTGGTTGAAGCTGATAAGTATGAGTCATGAAGGGCTGGATGTTTGCTATCCATCTGTCAAGTTTTTATATCAGAGGAAGTCAACTCAGTGATTCAACTTCTAGAGCATGAACCACAGAAGAGATGCTCATCCTATTGAAAATGATATGAGAGAAGGTCAGAACAATACAGAAGTACTGAAATCTAGGATGATGGAAATAAGTAAGATGCCATAGAGTTATTTAAAGGCAAGCCATGTTGCTCCCAGGCCTAGTAAGCTAGCTTGCACAACCAGAGCAGAGAAGATGTGTTTTGAAACACTGACACTTTTGCTCCTGAATATTCCAAAACTAAGTATTAATTATTGCATACAACTCCATCTTTGTCTGACTTCTTAGAACTGGACTTGACCTGTGCCTTCCTTCTCTTTGCCTTCACCTTCGATTTTGCTTCCTCTTCCTTCCATGTTGTCTTTCATATTTTCATCTCTACTTCTGCTGCCTTCTCCTGTGCTGCTTCAGCCAATTTTTGCTTCTGCTTCTTCACAATTACCTTCTAGTCTGATAATTTCTTGTAATCTTTCTGTATATTTTACCACATTAGACAAGGACACAGACTGTCAGTGCACTCACATATATTCCAGTACTTAGTATACAATTTTTTGCATAATAGTACAGTGTTATTTCAGTCTATCTTGATGGAAAAATGCAGAGAAATAATTGAAAATTTGGTTTAATCAATGGATGGTGACAAGAATAATGGAGAGCAGGAAGGGGTGCCAGAGACCCTCAAATATTGCCATATTGGAAAGGGTAGTCTACCCTGTGGCCTTCCTGTTTGGGTAGTCAGGCACAAGACTTGGCAGATGGGAAGTCAAATATTGCCTTATTGGGAAGGGTAGAGGGTAGAGCCTATATTACAAAGTTAGATGTTAATTCCCATATATTGCTAATCATAGCTCTACTCTACCCATTTACCTAGATCATGTTTCAAAGCAATGACAGTTAAAAAATGAAAAGTATGGACTTTTGGTTATCAACCTTTTATTCTATCTTTCCTCATGTTCCCTCTTCGAGCTTTGGAAGGGCTTCAATATTTTAACTTTCAATGTATTTATAATAATTGAAGTGGTATACCCTTCAGACAAATTAGATGATATTGGAAATCAAAAGAAAGATCTACTAATTCTAGCAAGACCATGCATAGAAAGAAAATGAAAACTGCCAGATTTGCAGAAAGGACAGTCACAGTAGGACAATTGCCACCTGTGCAGGCCACAGCTGCAGCATGATGGGGTTGTTGTATAGATCAAACTGCAGGCCTGGGCATGGGAGACCTGCACATTGAATCTTGAGCAAAGCCATCAATGTCACATATGGCAGGACCCTATCTTGAATTCTGTGGCACTTTATCATCCTAGAAAGATTTTACATTCAAAGTTTAATGCAAATTGCAGTCCACCAATAATTGCTACACTTTATCAGTTCTATAATCTCTCTAACTCTTACTGCCCCCTACCCACATACACTGCCTAGCAGCACTCCAAGTCTTACATTCTTCTTAAAGTGGTCTGCATGTTATCTCTGGGAACTCTCACTGCTTTCACCATTCACAGCAGGGGAAGAACTGGTCAAAATAGCAAAGACCATCCCATCAATCATCCATCTAGTTCTGACTCTGGATTCTGTGCCATTTTTGGATATACTTTTTTTTTTGAGCTTATCTTAGGGATCATAACAGAATTTGCAATCAGTGGAAAATGCCTTTTGAAATAGGTGATACAAAGCTGATGCATAAATTGGAACAGACCATTAAACTTGCTTGCACACAAAATAGGTCATTAGGGGTACAGCAATAGCTCCTTTCTTCTTTGGCTTAGCTAATTAGATTGATTTTTATGTGAAAATTTCCAAGCAAGAATGTAGGATACTGCAAGTGAGTGAGACCTTTGAACTCTATACCATGCCATAGGAGAGGAATGCAGAGGCATTTGAATGGGAATTGTGTTAGGATTAGAAGATGCAGAAGGTGAGTTTGAAGAGTATACAATCAATTATGGAAGTGGGGCTATGAAATTTATATGACAGTCTTCTGCACCCCCTAGTCCTGCTTATTCTTTCATTTCTTTGGTTACTCCCTGCTTAAAATCTCTCAAACATATTTAAAAATCATTCTTGGGGAACTATACATACAGATTTATGTCATATCATATGATATAGTGAGTAAGAATATTTTTTCAGTCATCTGTACTCCATGGTAAGTGTTATGGAGTAGTCAATGTCAGGTATTCAATATTGGGCAGTGGTAAATGTTGAGTATCAGCTGTGAAAATCTCCCAGTGGCATATGGTCAGTGAGAAAGATGAGAAAAGAAATTTCATTTGTCAGGGCCCTGCAGAGTGCTACACCGATACTTTGAAGATGGAGAGCTTAGAAGGACGCCATAAATCATGATGACCGTGGAGGATGAGGAGAAACTGATCCGCATCAAAACGTTCCGGCATTCCCGGGCCTTGATCAATTTGAGCTTCCTCATCGACTATCACGATGATGACGGCTCTCACACATTGCAGCCAATAACATTCTCTCCCCTTTGCACACCGTCCTCATCGTTTCTTGCTTCCTCTAGGCGGTATTCTTTCTTGTACACTGAAATGCCTAGCTCGGCTTCCCATTCTAGCACTGGCAGCAAAGCTCGACCGCCATTCATACCCGGAACACCATTCCTCTCTGAATCCCCAGCATGGGTCGACTCCCGCTCCCCTCGTCCTCGGAGTGTCTACACCATGAACATCGATTACTCAGGTCGAGCCCATCCAAACACTCTACTGGATAACCAACCCCAGAACCCGCGCTACTCTGACGAACTACGCTCGCCCATCCCACCTCCGCCCGCGAATCTCTATCCAGGCTCTCCAGCGGCGTTCAACGTGGATCCTGGGATCCCATTCCTCGCTACGGCTGGTCCTAGCGATGCTGGTGCCTCTGAAGATGGCGATAAGGAGGAGCCCCAGTCGAGTCGATTTGTCGGCGGGTTTGTTACTGGGCTGAGGAGGGCAGTTAGGAACTCGCTGAGGCGGAGTCGGCCTGTACAGCTGGAGCAACAGCAGCAGCAGCAGCAGGAGATGTACGCCCAGCCGCCTGAACTTCGAGATTCTGGATACGCCTCCTCCGCGCCCCAAGCAGGTCTATCCCAAGTCCCGCCCATACCCGACTATGGCTCTTCACCGGCTTCATCCCGGAGTACCCCTGTCTCTGCCCGTCCTCCCTCCGAGACTCTCGTAGGCCATGAAGATCCTGTCTCAAAATTTCCTCGTAAACCTCAAGAAGAAGATGAGTTCACCATAATCGACCCCATTCCCTCCCGCTACCGGCCTTCCCACCGGCCTTCCCGTTCCCATCCCTCCCACCGCCGTCCTCGCAATGAAATCATCCCTCCCGACACGATCATGAGCCCCGTCTCCGCCGATCCCGAATACGGCTCGGACTACGCCCAGATGAACCCGCCCACGCCGCCGCCATCGGATACCTCCTTCCACACGTATCTCTCCCGCATCTCCAAAGTCGTGAAGGACATCAACAGTCTGCCGTGGGTGATGAAGGAACGCGTAACGGTTGATTACTACCCTGAAAGATCGAAGAGGAGGGATGAGCCGAAGAGACATCCAGCGATCGCGTGGCGGAGCGAGGAGCATTATCGGGTGGAGTACGATCGTGAAGCGCAGGCACAGGCGTTTGGTGGAGGTGGGGAGGGGGATTTGGCAGATCGGATGGGCGGATTGGGTATGTCGGAAGCATCAGCGAGCGCGGTGAGGCTTATCACGCCGCGTCGAGCAGCGGTTATGGATCTAGACGCGGAGTTTGATCCTACGCCGCGTCCAACGCCCTTGCCCGCCAAACCGCCGAATGTTGCGCCGTCTGCGCCTACGACTCCCTCGCGCTTTGGATTTGGGGGTCCTTTTCCTCCTCTTCCTGTTTATCCGCCCTCAGCCCAACTGCCAATTACACCGCTCACCCGAAATGCCAACCCACTAACTCCAAATCCAAATCCAACCATGCTTCCCTCCGATTCCGTCCTCTTTTCCAATCAAGCACCTCCACCTCCAAATAATCCAGTGTCGACTCCGGATTGGGATCCTACGCACGGTCCTCGTATCAATGGGATGTGGCAGCAGTACTCAAGCAATAGCAATACGAACCATCAAGTGCCTGTATCCAATGCGCCCAATACGCCGAAATCTTCGAGGTCGAGGATATCGCAGCGCAGTGCGAATGCGAGTCTTCCAGTGCAAACTCAACCTCCTCAAACACCTCATAGCAGCTACTCTGGACTCTCTTACCTCAGCCAGCCCACCCAACCTCTGCCTACTCAGCCCTCTCAACCTCAAGCTCAGCCCGTCACTCCCTCCCTTTCTCAACACCGCCAACGTCTTTCAACAGCTACCAGCCCCACGAACGCAAACTCACCCACACCTAGTCGCGGTGCTGGCAGTGCACTCAGGACCCACGGATACCTAAACAAAGGCAAGGGTAAAGAACGGGCTCCAGACACCGACCATGACCAAGAACCCAGGCAATGGCAGTCCCACCCCGCCGCCGGCCTTCACAGTCCCCATAACGACTACAATCACAGCCACGAGCCCAATCTCACTTACGAAGACACCGAATATGAAACGAGGAACAGGAGCGGCTACGTACCCTTCGAGGTGGCGGAACAGTATCGCAATAGGATGTCGTATGGAAGGCGGAATGGGGGTGATGGGTACCCTGCCGCGGCTGTCGATGGTAGTGCTGCGTCTGCGAAAGCGGCACGGTCGCCTCGTCCTAGTGGTGGCGGTGGTGCTGTCGACACCGCCGCCGCCGCCGCTTCCATTGCTAATGCACTCAATGCAGCATGGTCGCCTGGTGGTCGTTCTGTGCGTGGATATCCTGCTTCTCCAGCTCCTTCTCCGACTCCATCTCAAGCTCAGTCTCCGTTTGTCACTGGTCCTCCTGGGCACACTCCTCGACCTCGACCTCGACCTCAACCTCAACCTCGATCTCAACCAGAACCTCAACCTCAATCTCAACGATCACCTCAACCACCACCTCAACCTCAACCTCCTCCTCTGCCGCCGCCGGCGGGTATCGGTGCTCCTAGACCTGCATGGTCGAATTCGAAAGCTCCAGCATCGGCATCGGTGCCTGCGCAGGAGCAGTGGGTATATTGGCCTCGACCTTGAACGTGCAGTTGAATCGCGGCTTGTGGATTGTGTGGGATGGGTCCATGGAGGGGTTCGTGGCTCGTGGCTCGTGACTCGTAGTGGAACGAGAGTCGATGGCGTGGGTTGAAGGCTACAGGAAGATGAGGAAGGGAGGAAGGGTTGATGTATGATAAGCTGAAGCATGGATCACGAGCAGCGCTGGGTGAGATCTTGCCAGCTGGTCCTTGGACATCCGCTCGTCGCTGACTGCTAGCCATACAATACGATCGAACAAAAATGTCAAGTCTCAGCCTGCCAACCCTCTCAACCCCCTCAATCCTCTCAGCAGATCAAGTCTCAGCCTGCCAACCCTCTCAACCCCCTCAATCCTCTCAGCAGACTCAGCCAACTCAATCCGTAACTCCCTCACAACGAGGTCCTTCCAAAACTAACTCTCCTCAAACCCGAGCTCACCTACACCTCCCAGGAAAAATGGCAATGACGTTCATCAAATTATGAAGGTGGCGGGGGCACTATCGGAATGGGACGTACTATGAGTCGAGCAACGATGTTGGTTGGTACGCTCCTGCTGGTCCTATCGGTACCGTCGCCAGTGCTGGTGATGGTCCTGTTACTGGAACGCAAGCAGCTTGATCGCCTCGTCCTGGCGTTGGTCCTATTGGTCTCAACGCTGCGCGGCTGCCTGCCTGATGGTGCATCTTTGAGTAGAGACACACCTCGGGCGCAGGCTCGGTCTCCGTCCGTTACTGGCGTTGCTGCCAATCTCAACCTCAAGCACGACCCCGATTTCAACCACAATCGCAACTACACTCTTAGCCTCCTCCTCCGCAGCCTCCTCCTGCACCACAGCCACAATGCCTGTCAGTTTTCCAGGATCGAATGGCATTGACGCTCCTCGATCTGCACCGTCGGAGTATGAATTCTCCAATGTTGGCGTCGGCATTGTTGCCAGCGCCAGAGCCACACGAGTGATCACTTGCCGTCGGTACCACCAATGGACCTTTCTTTCAAACAGACGACTCCATCATTGTTCCCAACGTCAATGAAGAGGACGATGAGGGCGATGGGGGCTGCAAACCGCATGTCTCAGCATCTCCGTATGGCGGACTCGCGTCCTGACTCGCGCAGATCGTCCATCCTATCGTCGCACGCCTCCGTACGTTCCTCCTTCTCTCGGTCTCTCTCCATTTTTCCCAATTCCAACCCACTCCCTTTCAGGTGGTACTTTTCCTCTACTATCTTCGAGCGGGATGTAGAGCCTCACTAGTCACTCACCGCCTTCGCTCCCCGGCAGTTACCCCCACCATTACACCCACCAATGTCACCTCCCTCCCAACCCAAACCGCATTCCGTGCATCAAAGACACTCGAGCAGAACATGGGGCTCATGTCTTGCATCGCCAAGCCACTGTCAGCTTCCTCTGTTCTCCAGGTGATCCTAGCGTCGGGTTCAACTCTGCAGGTCAAATCGCCATGGCCGACCCCACCTCCATCTCATTCTCACCGGTTTCCAAGGTCCTGTCTTCATATCGCTGTTTGCTCATCTTCGACGTGGGCAATGGAGACCGCATTAGTGGCTTTTCAAACCTTATCAGAAGCTTCCAGAGTCGTAGCTTGAGCCCACTCGGGTCAAGAAGCGGTGCACTGGGGTCCTGCTTAATATCCCCACCCAGAGCTCGGCAACTTTGTCTATGGGGGCTTACGCTGTGTTATATATATCTCCTCTCCGGATCCGTCGGGGTCTGGGCTGTCATCATCCGCCTTCCCGCCCCAGCGGATGCGGGGTGCGCACTCTGCGACGACTATGTTACAAGTCACAAGAGGCGGTACCTACGTATACCCGCATCCGCATCTTCATCCGCGTCACAATTACACGAAGAACGACACCCAACCATTCACAAGCACAAAGCTAACTACCTTCGCAACGGATGTCCTCTACCACTGTCTCCCCTCCATCGCAGCACTAGCCCCAGAGCAATTCAAGCCTCCTAGCGTGACGTACACACACTCCCCCATCTCTTCACGCTCGCGCTCCTCATACCTACATCAGCCTTGGCCTTAACCTACCACCATATGTATTACGTTTCCCGCGTCTCACTCCGAAAAAGCCGCTCTTCATGTCCTGCGTGCACCTGCTCATCTCCACCAAGTAGCGAAGCAGCCCTTGTCGCCGGTCATGACGTGTGTCCGCGGACGAGCCACCGCCGCATATACCTGGGGTTAATGGCTTGGGTCTGCACGGGTAGACTGGGACGAGCGCGGTAGGGGAAGTTTGCCATGTACAGAGCGCAGCGGCGTAGGGTTTGCTTAATATGTTTGGTGTGTGAATTGGACGATGGTGTCATGGTGTCATTTTCGTTTCTTTTTTCCCTCCTTCGCAGCATTGTTCCTTTCTTCGAGTCCCATGTTTGGTTGGTATTTTACTTCCATTCTCGGTTTAGTGGCTCGCGTTGCTTTCCTTCGTTCTCTCTATTTTTCTCTCCATTGCTTTCCCCTTTCACTGCACCTCCTTTGAATCCTTCTTGCCCTTGTTTCTTTTCCCAAATGCCCATTATCCACGTATAACCCCCCTCCGGCGCCTTCCTGCTCCTCTCTGCCATATCGCGAGTACGAGTACGACCCTATTCATTGTGGCCTTCTGTGTGGCCTTTTGCCCTACCTGCATTGTTCTGGCTTCCTTTATTTTTTCTGCTTTGTGTTTTGGGGTTCCCCGCGTCTTTACATTTTTGCATCACTCTGTTGCCTGGACTAGCTAGTAAATAAATAGAGAAACACTCTTCTGCACATCTATCCGAGTATCAAGAGTGCTTCAGAAAGTACGAAGCTCGATACCCTAACGGCCAGAACAATTTGGTGGTGATGGTGAAATGCATAGAATACAGTGTACACGGGAAAACGGGACCAGATGTTATGAATTTAATACCAGACATAGCTCAGAGGGGAACAAGTTTGTCATGAGCAGGATCGCACCAACTGACCAGTCTGCAGGGCTTTAGGAAATGCTCCCAATGGGTGAAGATGGATATAGAAAGCTCACTTGATTTGACCATATGCCTGTGGGAGCTGAGAGTTGATCGACACAGGCTGGACCCGATACTGGATATGATTGAGAAAAGCCTGTGAATAAAAAGCATGGTGAATTGGTTTCCAGCATTTTAAATGGAGTGAGAAATAGAACGTCAACTGACATGCTGACCGAGGATAATGAAGGTCACGCTGTTGGGGAGCTGAGGGCGCAAGTGAATGATTGAACCTATGGTTTGGTTCACATTCAAGAAACTGGTGTACACTATTAGCAAATGCTGCAAGAAGATGCGAATAACAAAATGAGTTGCACTTGATACCCATGATGGCATTTCCCTCGGTTTGATTGTCTCTCAGTGGCATCGAGCCGACTAGTAACAACGAAGGAGGTCTGCATGCCAGTGTCCCAAAGGCACCAGACATTTTCAAAAACTGATTGAGGGGGATCTTCAAATGTGTCTGTAGCGCTTGTCACGACGATACGTGAGGCGAGTATGAAAGGAAGCTTATTGGCGGCGACATCCTGGGACAGACTGAGCTATGCTGATGTAAATGGATCTGGAACCTTGCCGTCAGGGAAAGACTGTTTAGTAAGTTCAAGGAGACGACGACGGCATTCCTTCGCTAACGGATCGACATTGCTGGGCTTGGGAGGCTTGGGAATGAACTTAGAGACGGTAGTGAATTTGAGGCCTGCAGTTGCCTCAGTTGGTTGGAGAGCGACTAAAAGCATGGGACGGGTTCATTATCAGAGAGCGAGCAAGAATTTGGGAGTTGACTTACGCGTAGACAGTGCAGCGCGACATTGGGACGCTTCAGTGGTCAATTTTACACGCCTAGCTTCGTCCTCATCATGTATGACCTTGAGGAGGTCCTCGATTGAGATATTGATGTTTAGTTTGGCGAGAGCGGCCACGAGGGAGGAAACATGGACGACCTGAAGAGCATCAGCCATAGGAGGTGGGGGTAACATTGGAGGCAATGCTGAAGACAGCCGCCTTTCCAGCAGACTGGCGGGAAATAGACTGAGATTTGCATGAGCTAATTTTCCGGTTGGTCATCGATAGGACTGTCCACCGACGCCGTATTTACGGCTTACGGCTGCCGACATACGGCCACCGTCACCGTACCGCGAGCCCCCAGAAGTTGTTTAATGTCGGTACGGCAACGATACGGCAAACCGCCGTAATCGGTGTAAAAATACGGCCATTTACGGCGGTGCAATGATAGGCAGGAAAAACTACACGGAACTACTAGGTTTCGTTCCCCAAGTCCAGATTTCATGGGTATGAACTTGATGTATAGAGGTAAGAAACATAATCCGCTGCAAACGTCCACCGCGCGGGTCAGTAAGCAGGTCAAGCTTATGTCATCCTATACTTCGGACCAAAATTTACTCACTGGTGAGTAACTCATTTTAGCCTCATGTCAAGTCAAAATGTTGAATATCGAGTATCATTCGTTTCTAAACGGTTTCAGTGCTTTACTGTGCTTTTTTTAACACTCAGAAGCCAACTTTGGCTGATGCATGTGCTGTACGCCATGTACGGCTGTTGTCGGCCAGCTGCGGCTTGGCTTGTTGAGTCGGAGACTTTCGAGGATTCTTTCACTTGAATTACTGGTGTTAAATCGCTTTTCGTGTGAGCGATCTGATATCCATACTGAAATCGGGACAACTTACCTGTCCTTCAGGTGCCATTTCATTACAATGTCCTCCTTGGCATGATGGGGCTGTTTTCGATGGATTCTGCAGGCAGAGTCCACCCTTACTAGTTTCGAGCTCACTGCCTTTCCTTCTGATGAGGCAAATCCTGTTCAATTTTACTCTTTGCTTTTACTGCATCCACACATGAAACAAAAGAATCATATTAAGCATTAGAGATTAGGATTATGAAGTGAATAAAATACCTAGATAATTTGGTACCCATTGTCTATAACCCAGTCCATCCCAAGGGCTTCTAAAATGGTGCAGTCGTCTCTTGTTTTCTGGAAAGAAAGATTTGAATAAGAACATGAATGCCCAAGATACAGAGAATTGAACTGACTGGCGGAGGGCATGCACCACGTAGTCTATTTCCCGCCATAGGCTGAAAG
Organism: Gymnopilus junonius; assembly: GCA_015501075.1. Classification (NCBI taxonomy): domain Eukaryota; kingdom Fungi; phylum Basidiomycota; class Agaricomycetes; order Agaricales; family Galerinaceae; genus Gymnopilus; species Gymnopilus junonius. The sequence goes on from JADNYJ010000275.1 coordinate 21,950, forward strand.
AGTTCCGAGAAACAAGATCAACATCTGAATTGGTGTTCAAAAAGCATGAAAGAATATATACTTACCATGGGAGGTAGAACAGCCTAGATGCATTGCTTGACATTGCTGACCAGCTTGTCGACAGAACTGATACAGTGGGCAGGATAAAGGTTAGTTGGATCCGATTTCCGAACAGTTCAGCGTATCACGTGGATACGCGCCCACAAGCGCAACCAGAGCTTTTCCTCCTTTTCCGAGAACAAGACTCTACAAATTTGCAACAAGGTAGTGGTAATAGTAGTAGTAGTGATAGAACGAGAAAACAAAACATTCCTATTATCTCACATACACAAAGAAAAGGTTAAAAGGAATAGTAGTCGGAAAAAAAAAGAAAAGAGAAAAGACACAGATCCGGTTAGACAGGTTCCAGGGAGGGTGGGTGCAAAAGAAAGGAGAGATTGTACAGTTAGACTAGCCTAGCAATGAGAAAAAAAAAGGGAAAGAAGGACGGCAGAAGAGAAAAAGAAAAGAAAAGACAAGGAGGGAGAAGGCGAAAAGGTAAAGATGATAGGAGCATAAAGATGTAGTGAGTATATGTACCTTATATTGATGGGTGTGTAGCCGCATTGAAATGATGGTTGTTGGGTTGGGCAGTGGTATCCTGTAGATAGACAGAAAAAAAAAAGAATGTCAAAAAGATGAGCAAGCAAATGGGCGAAGAGTGGAAATGAAGGTAGATAGGTAGAAAGGTAGTAATGCTAAATCGAAAAGTGCGAGTTCGAATAATATCAAGTCACCCTAGAGCGCAATCGGCTTCCCAGTCCCACCAGGCCTCCCAATAGACCTTACAGCAGAACTGGAGGAAGCAGACAGCGCCGCCGCCGCCGCCGTTGCCGAGGTTGACGAACTCAACGCCATCGGCGGACGCATTTTGCTCGTCGAATTGCTACTCCTATACACCATCCCCGTGCCCGTCCTCGGCTTGGGCTTCGCAATACCCGACGCGTCAGGCGACGAAGGTGGGGGTAAAGGAGAAGAAGGGACCGAGTCGGGTGACATAGGCGATAACGAGAACGAGTGTCCTGCGGATCCTAGAGAGGGTGTGCGTAGGGACCCACGAGGGCTGGAGGAGGATAGCACGGAAGGGACGGGCACGGCGGGACGATCACCGCCTGTGCGAGCCACGGCTGCAGCGTGACGTGGCAGTTGTAAAGGCCGAACTGCAGGTGAGGGAGGTGTGGGCGATGTCGAGACTGAAGCTGAGGCTGAAGATGTTGATGAAAACGTCCTTGCGCGGGGAAAGCGATCCTAGTCGCAGCTGTGGCAGTGCTGGTGGTGGTAGTTGTAGCTGTGGTACCGTCTAACCTTGAAAATGACGGCATACTCCTCGACGGCAGAGGAGGCAAGGACTTGTCCTTATTATACATCGACCGGATCTTGCTCCCCGGCACGGGCGTCGTCGAACTGGCCAACGTCAAACTTTCCTCATCCCCATCCCCATCAGCGTCCGAGTCCTTGGGCGTAGCAGGCATAGGGATGCTCAGCGTCGACGCGGTTGATTCAGATGGAGTGGTGACGCTGAAATCGTCCCTCGAGTTCATCTTCTTCATAGCGGAGGGACGGCCCATGCCTATACCACCTGCAGACGAACTCGTCGAGTCCCTCCTCAGACCCAACCCACGCGCACCACCACTTGGGTTCGGATCCTCGACAAGGACGGGGTCTTGGTAGAAGTTCTGTTCTCCCCGTCACCACCAGCAGCAGTGACCTCCAAAGAGAACGAAGACCCAACACTACTCGTGCTGGTCCTACTCGCAGTCGTCCCATAACTGCTCCTCGAAATCCCAGAAGGCGTTCTCGTAGTGGTGGTAGTTGAAGTAGTAGTAGCAGTAGTAGCAGTCGCAGCAGTGCGATGCCAAGACGTAGGCGGCAACGTCGCCTTGGACGGAGGTTTGCTCAAAATCGAGCTTCCCCCAGACGGGATCCTCGTCCGCTCACGGTGCTGGGCTTGGCTATGCCTCTGAGCCCATTCACCCGTCTCCATAAGGGTATTATCCACCTCGCCCTCCTCCTCTTCCAGAAAATCATCATCGTCAAACTCATCAAACTCATGGCGGGGGTAAGAGCGGCGTAAGACTGACGTGGACGACTGTTCCACCAGCGCACCGGAGCTAAAAGACCGCGAGAGCGGGTGACGTTGTCCTAATCCTGTCGTAGGCCGAGAGGAGCTGGCGCCTGTCATGATAGAGGACGCTGACGACCTCCTGGAGAGATTGAGCGTTGACAAGCGGCGTGTGAGCGGAGATGGCGCATCTTCGTCCTCACTATATGTCAAGAACAAAAGCAACATCAGAAACGGTGATAGAGAGCAAATGCAAGGTAACTGACCTATCACTCCACCCCAACCCAGTCGTCAGCCCCAGCCCACCCCTCAACAACTTGCCATCCCGATGTCTCGTCCTCCGCATGGGCGTATCCCGCTCATCTTTAATAATCCCGGACTTGGTCATCACAGAGCCTAAATAGCAACAACAAACGTCAGAAAAAAACACCAAAAAAAAAGAACACAAACTGACCATGCGAGACAAGGCTCAACATACTCCCCGGCCGTCCTCCATAGGCGTCGACGCCGCGAGGCAGCGCCAGGGAGGAGTTTGGAGTGAGGCGATAGGAGACCATCGCGGACCATGAGATGTCTATCAAGAAAAAAAAAAGGAACGCGTCAGAATATACGTCAGAACATACGAGATATTTGAATTAGGATAAAAACGGACAAGAAGAAAGAAAAGAAGGAAAGGAAAAACAAAGTCGGACTTTGAGCGAACCGAATAAAGTAAAGAACAAGGACACAGAGCGGACACATCGTCCTCCGCCCCTCTGTACCCTCTTTTCAAAAAATATAAGATAGAGAGAGAGAGACTTACGGTAACGGCGTATGCAGATCCAAACTCGAATCTGAATCACCTCCATCCCCATTCCCATTCCCACCCTCTCCATCCTCGAGCTCACTCCCCTCCCCCTCCAACACCCTCTCCAACTCCTCATCATACTCCTCCTCCTGCCCTGCCCCTGTGCAACCGCTGCCTCCCCGGCACGCAACGCCCGCCCCTCCAAGGACTTTGTCCGCCCCATCCCCGCAGAAGCAGAAGCACCAGACAACCGCGAAGCACCAGACGACATCGTACTCGTCCTACTGAGAGTCAGCGACGAGGAGAAATACTGCGTCGTACTGCCTTCGCTGACGCGTCTCTTGCCCATCTGGCCTGCACCAGCACCAGCACCGACAGCACCAGCACCGCTGCCACTCCGGCTCTTACTCGACCCCGCACTGCTCACTCTCGATCTCGTCCGACCCGCCCTAGAGCGCGCAGCCGAAGACGACGACGACAAAGACTTTGACAACGCCGGCCGGGGCGTCGTAGATAATATAGTAGCGATATCCGGGCTCGGCGCGCGCGGGTCATCACCCCCTCGTGCCTGCACTAATTTCAGATGAGACACGGATCTGCTCTGGGAGGTCGATTTGGACTGGGCAGTTGGGTTTAGCTGGGAAGTAGAGATGGATCGTGGTTCGCTTTGAGGAGTAGACGCAGACATGGACATTTTCGAGGCGGCTTTCGGTGTTGCCTGCGAACTGGGTTCTGGGTCAGGGTCGAGTGGGGTCCTGGTGGTGGTGCTCTTTTGTGGTGGGAACACGATAGACTTGTCTTTCTTGGGCGATGAAGTCGGTGACGCGGGTGTCGTTGGAAGGTGAGAGTGAGATGGCGGTGGTGGTGATTGCAGTTGTGGCTGGGCTTGAAGCTCCAGTTTCCCTTGAGACTTGGGCAAAGACCGAGCGGGAAGAAGACGCGGAGAACCCAAACCCAGTTCATCCAACGTCATTTCTTTCCTCCCCGTCCTCCTATCCTCATCCCCACCCTGACTGACATCCTCCACCTCCGTCATCGTCGTCTGAGTGATCACGATCCCACTCAACACTTTCCCCATTTCATGCCCCGTCAATCCCAACCCAACACCCTCACTGGCACTTCCCGAACCCGAAGTGGAGGTAGCAGTAAACCCGGATGCAGTAGATGCACTCGAGTTCCGCTTATCCTCCATGCTCCCCTGGTCGACTCGTAAAAACCCATCATCCCTGGGCTTATTCAACGCTTCAGCCTCAACATCAACACCAGCACCCAGCGTCGACGATACATCACCCAGACCCCCACCAGGTCCAAGCGGCACAGGCGGGACAGGCGGCAACCCCACCCCAGGCTCCGGCATCCTCTCCCGCTCCTTCGCAACGCTCCTCGACCGACTCCTCGCTCTCAACACATGTTTCAACCCCGCGCTCCTCGTCCGCTCCGCGCGTAGCCCCAGCCGCATATCTTTGACCGTCGGGGACGACACGCCCAATGAGGAAGACGACGGGGATACCGATGAGGAAAACGAGGGCGATGGGGATGGGGACATGGACAGTTGGGATAAGGATAATTGGGATACGGAGAGGGACGATGGAGATGGCGAGACGGGGCCTAGATCCAGAATGGAATCCAGAACCGCCTCAGAGTCGGGGTCGGGGTCGTCGTATGGTAAAGAGGAGGATTCAAGGAGGGGCGAATTGGATATCGTCGACATCGACAATTGCGTCGTGGTGGACACTGAAGGCGGGAGGACGCCCTTCTCCTCTGCCGGACCATACGCCGAGCTCAAACTGAGCGCGGCAGGCGGCAGTAAAGGCGGCAGAGGAGGCGAAGCCGGACCTCGACCAGATGAAGACGGCACGAATGGGGCCAACGTCGTCACGGGAGAATACTTGCTGGAAGAAGGGAGCGAGAACGAGCCGATACTCGGGCTTGATTTTTTGTGTCTCGAAGCTGAGGCGGAAGGCGCAGGGCGGTCTTCTGGTTTCGTCCGTGTGTAGATGGTGTGTGGGTCGATAGGATCTGCAAGGGACGCTTGGTGGTGGTGCCGGAGGAGTTTTGACGGGCTGTAGCTGGATTTGGAGAGCGGAAGCGGGGGGAGCCCGCCCAGCGGCTCGTCCTCCTCCTCGTCTTCATCCTGCACAGTGTCCAGCCCTAATAAATCGCGCATGTCGATGGAGCTGATGCTCTCGTTCGCTTCGTGGTGAGGCTGGTGGTGGTGACGACGGGAAGAGAAAGACGATGTGGGCATCTGCGTATTCCCATTGCCATTCCCAATCCATTCGCCTGATGCTGATACTGATGTTGATGCAGCACGCGGGAGTGTGGGAGAGGGCATGACATGCGGTGGGACGAGATCACTGTCATCGTCATCCTCAATATCAGACAGCGGGATCGGCGAGATCGAGAGCCGCGTGAGCTGGGGTTGGTCGGCACCGGGGGCAGCTAGGCGCGTCGTCGCGCTGGGGGATGTGCTCGATATCGATATCGATGGCCGGCCACTGCTGCTGCTACCGCTACTCGACAGCGTGGAATCACGCTCACGTTTGTGACTAGGGGGCAACGGCGAGGCACGAGCAGCAGGAGGGCTCTTAGCCCCGTCCGACGCGATACTCGTACGCGAACTCGCGCCAAGATGCACACCCGCACTGCTCGTCACGCTGATCACACTCTCGCGCTGCGACGAGCTCGTCACCGAATACTTGCTCGATCTTCTCGACCGGTTCACCGCGGAACTCAGCAACAGGAGCTGTTCGTGCTCCGATATCCTGGATGGGCCCGGGACAGGGGGGAGTGGAGTGCTGGGCGGGCCGGAGAGAGGAGGATGGTGCGATGATGTGGTGGAGGAGAGCGGGAGGGGCGTGGTGGGCGTGGGCGGGATGTGTGAAGGCGGGACGGGGAACGACTCGAGCAGCAGCGGGACGGGCGTGCGTTTGGGTGGGCGGAGGGTGGTGCCAGGTGGCATTGTAGCCGTGGTGTCGTAGTCGCCATGGATTCTGAATGTGTGTAGTCTGTTCTGTGCATCGTTCAGTCAAGTGTACATAGAATGAAAGAGGACCCACAATGTAAGAAAAAAAGGCTCTAATCACCGCGAGTCTCGCAGAATCTACAAGTCGGCGGTGCGCGCAGCGAGAAGATCCTTCATGCCCAGCTCCGCATTACCCAAAGGAAGGATTAATGAAACGTAAAACAGAGATTAGATGGATAGAGGGCTGCCTTTTGCCAGCGGTCAGCGTTGGCGTTGGCGTTGAGGAGGAAGAGGAAAGACGAAAAGCCGGTTGGTTAGCTAAGCGATTTCAATAAACAAACACGCAACCCTTTTTCTTTTCTCTTTTCTTTTCAACTTTCCATTTCAACTTTCCATTTACGACACAGACTCCATTTGATTGGCTCGCTTAACTCGATCGGAAGATCGGATTGGGGAGATCTGCGCTGTGTCTTTCCCACAGCGCCGCCGACGCAACCCGCCGGAAGAGAATCCTTCGACCTTGCTCATCTCCGTCTCATTCTCAGTCGTTCTTCAATTACGAGGCAAGCTCCCTTCCGTCCTCAAGTTCTCTGATCGTCATCCAACCCTCTGCCCAGGCCCCAGCTCATCCCGATACCAGCCGCGAATAGTTTCCTCTCCATCGCTCTCCTTGCCTACACCCGCATTCCCTCTCCCGATGATGCTTTATCCGTCTTGGTGAACGCACGCCTGTGGCATTCTCTTCCTCCTGCTTGAATATGAATCACTTCGCATCTCACGGGTCTTCCTTGGATTCTTCTTCTCCATCATCATCATCTCATCTCATCCTATCATCGACTTTGAACCATAATGTTAATGTAACAAACTCGACATCAGAAAACTTTGACTTTGACCATCAACCCACCCCTCGTTGATCCTCCCTTGCCCTTGCCTTTCGTCCCCTGAGAATCTCTCATCTCCCAATCATTGATTTCATCGGAATACGCACCAGCCAAGGATATCTCCTCACTTTATGCATAACGGCGCCCCCAGTTCTCCAATTGAATCTTGCTGAAGACTGACTCATCGCATCCACTTCGACACTACTTCGACCTAACTCACGCGGCATCCTCATCCTGTTTAAGCTTACACTCAAACATCCATCTTCGTACCTCATCGATCCTCCCTTCCTTTCCTTCTTCCCCCTCCTGAGAATCTCAAAAACTCGGACCAGAAAAATCCGACCCCTCATCCGAATCCTCCTACCAGCCCAATCCGCTATGTAAGTAATATACCCTCTATCACCTCACCAATCAGTAAACCATCATCGCCACTCATCTTCCTCTCAAACCAAAATCCCAAATTTCACCCTTGTCCGTTTCGAAAAAAAAAGAAATCGCAAAGCCTCATCACCGCACTTCAAATTTCAATCGGTCAACTGCAGACCTCCGAAAATTATTTCGCGATGACACCATCACAAGCCACAAGCCAAGAATCAGAATAGATAAAGTTAAAAATGACAGACGAACCTCAAAAGTGGCGTATTTTCATTCTCTTCCCTCCTTCCTCCAAACCCTTCTTCGAACCCTCTTCGGTGCATTCTTCAACCTCTTTCTTTCTTTTCCCTTGCGTCCCTTGGGATCCGACCTCATCAGAACTCGAACCCGGCCGGCTGCCTGAATACCTCTGGCGCCATCTGCTCTTCTTATTTTTCACCTCTCATATCCACGGAGTTCCTGTCGTCTATCATCACGCTGATGCATTGTCCGTTATGTACATGTAAGTAAGTATGCATTCCTCAAACTTCGTCAAAAGAAAAAAAAAACTGATAATTGTTTTGCCTCTGCGCCGCTCAGGACTTGGTTATTCTTGAAAATAAACCTCTCGGTTTCCTTTACATGTTCCCTCTTCCTTTTTTTTTATTTAGCGCTCACTCCCGGCGCCTTCCCGCTGCTACGCAGCCAGTATTGCCTGAACACTTGCATATGTACTCCAACGCGTCAACCGCCTAGTTCTTTTTCATTCTTCTTCTCTTCCTCTCCTACTTGCTCCTTGATCATATTCATTCTTCTACAGTGCTCCCAGTCACAGAATACCATCACCGACCTCTATTTTTTTCAAGTTCTCTCTCTTGGCATTCTCTCTCACTCGGCCTACTCTGAACGCCGACATGACCATGTTCACCCACCGCCACTGCCACTGCCACCATCTCCTTCCTGGTTTCCAACTTCCAAATCCGACATAAGGACAGATGGACTAATTATAAGTATATATATATTCAATCAGTCATAAGCAATGGGCTCCATACTACATTCACAACTGATAATTGATATCTTGCGCTTCTCTATGTAAGAGGACTCGCGTCAGCGCTCAGCGCTCGTCACTCGCCGCCTACATATCTCCTGTGCTGTATCTTGGTTTTGGTCTTGTTCAAAGTCTATGTATGCTCGTAGTTGACTTGCTTAGACTTGATACTCACGCATGTGCATGTGACCTTGAAGCTCGGCATTCAAGGTGTTCTGTGTCCTTTTTTTTTTGCTATCTCGGTGGTTGATGGATACGATCTCTTCATTTTCTTTTGTTCTCTCTGCACTATCATTCTAGTGGAGTCCATTATTTTTAGCCTCCATGACCCATCTGCACAAGCTCCAGGCTCCAGCCAATACCTGTTACGACTACCTTCCCTGTATAGCCCCTTTTCCTTATATAGACTCTCCCCGATCACCCTTATAGACCTCTCACCTCGTAGATACCTCTCTTCAACTCCTACCTTGTTCGTCACTCCTCAATATACCTCTTTCTCCTCTCTCTCCTCTGACCTCCGGAGTCTCCTCGTAACATTAGGTAGGAGTTTAACCAAAACACTCCCTTATACGATACCCTCCCTTCTTCCTCTCACTCTCCCCCGAAATTACGACAAATTACACAAATACCTCCCACCCGCCCTTTTCGAATCACCCGCCCTTTTCAAACCACCCGCCCTTTTCAAATCTGGTGAAAATCACTTGTAGTGCACGAATTATCGCTCTTTTCATATTTCTTTTGTCTTAATCTACCTTATAAACTCTTAAAAAACCTTATAACACCCCGCATATAGTCTCTTATACCGCGCCTTTTCTAGCTTATTTTCTTTTATTGTCCTTCTTTTCTACCTTACTTTTATCACTAGTAGTCGACATGGGGAGGGGCAGACGCACGGGCAACGCTAAGCAGAAACAGCCTGAAGGCGTCCCCTTCTCAAACTCCTTTTCTTCTCTCACTTCCGTTCCTGGTAATGAGGGCGACCATCCCGTTTCTCCAGAGTTACATGACGCCTACGGCGACGAGCCAATTGCGAGCGCTGCCGTTCCCAGCGCTACTCCCGTTGTGCCTGATCCAGCCTCCCACGACCGTCAAGTTGGTTCTTCCTCTGGTTGGCGAGACGAACCCCCTCACAAAGACAACCATCACGACGAACGCCGCCGTGGTCGGTCTCGTTCTCAGAGACGCTCTCGTTCCTCGGATCGTCGCCGACATTCTCGTTCTGGTAGACGTTCCAGGCGCCACATGAGATCTCGTTCGGACTCTCGTTCTTACTCCCGACATCGTCATCACAGCCGTCGTCGCCGCTCCTCCTCCTCGTCTCGCAGTCGCGGGTGGCAGCAAGCTTTGCGGGATCAACAGGCTTGGTCTGACCAACAACTTCGCGGCCTCATGCAAACGATACAGTCTTTGGTTGTAGCTGTGCCTAATAATTCGTCTGGAGCTGCGTCCGCAGCCGCGGCCAAAACTGAATCGAAGATCAAGATGAACCCTCCCGACGATTTTGACGGCTCTCCATCTAAATCTGAATCCTTCCTTAACTCGTTGATCAACATCTTCAGCGCTTTCCCCATCAGTTATGCCACGGATGAAGTTCGTATTCGATATACTCTTGGTTTTTTGAAGGGTGGAAGCGCGGTCAAGTGGAAGGATCTGCTATTGGATGACGTTAACAAGGGGCGATATGTATTGAATGATTGGGATGACTTTGTGGAGCGCTTTAGGGATACCTTTGGGAACAAGTATCGTGTGGAGGACGCGCAGAGGAAGTTGATGAATGTAGTGCAGGGTGCTGGGCAGAGTGTGGAGGACTTCTTCCTCGACTTCGACGCGCTACGTCTGGAAGCTGGGCTATGTGAAGACACGAACATCCAGTGCCTTCACCGAGCAATTCGTGCGCCCCTTCTGAGTACTGTTATGACCTTGCGTCCTCGCCCCAAGACGTACACCGAATGGAAGGAAGCTATTATCGACGTCGATAGGAACAATCGGGACGCGTTGTCAGTCAGGTCTTATGCAAACGCTCCTCGATCAACCTTTACTACCACTCCTCGTTCAACCTTTGTTCCCTTTCGATCCCGATTTACTCGAACTTCCATCCCACCGCCTACTATGACTTCGACGAGCGACGATAAGGTGCCTGTCGTGCCGAAGGGTGATGCACCAATCCCATCCAGCGGCAAGGCACCTCGGGGGAGGAGTTTGATGTGTTGGGGGTGTGGGGAGATGGGGCACTACGTGCGTGACTGCAAGAAGAGTGGTGAGAGACGTGGGGTGCGGGCGAGGGCGATGTTGGAGCAGCTCGGCGAGTTTGATGCTGCATTTGAGGCGGTCAATTCTGGGGCTGACGAGATTCGGAGACTGGCTGAGGATGTGCCAGAGCATGATGAGGATGATGAGGATGGGTTTATTGCAGAGGTTATGGACAGGATGCGTGCGAGCCACCCGTTTTTTGTAGAATCCGACGAGTGAAGGATGCGTCCTCGTTGGATATTCCAGTTGTAACTACTCAAGAATCAATTACAGCGTTACCCCCCTCAAAATTCGCATCAAACCCCATTAAGCCTCACCGTGTGTCTTGTGTCGAAGTCCCCGATGTTGACGCTGTTAAGCAGCGTTCCCTATACCCAACAGAAAATGGCGAACTCCTGTACTCAGTCGCCGATGGTCCGCCCTCCTCTCCCACACTTGAAACACCTACCCCTTCTCCACGTGCGACAAAGCCATCTGCGTCTACTCTTTTCCACGATCGCGTTGTGGCTTGTACTTCTCTTTTCGAGGCGCGCAAGCTCCTGGTCAAGTGGGTTCACCACGGTCGCCTTCTCGAAGTCAATGACTCCCTCATCAAATCCATTAGAAGCCTTGATCGCGATCGGGCGATTTGTGTACTTGAACAACTGAAGGAGCCTCGGGAATGCCTACAGAACATTGGGGTGGGCCGCCTCAAGGACTACTCTCTCGTTGTTCCGATTCAACTCAAATCCAATGATGGGTCCATCTGCGTTACAGACGACAACGGGTTGATCGACTGTGGTGCTGGTGGTAAAGGCAGATATGGGTTCATGAGCCGACGTTTCATCGAGCGTCATGGAATTCCAACGGACTCCCTTCCCTATCCAATCGCGATATACAACGTGGACGGATCCCTCAATGTTAGCGGTGCGATCACCCAGACCTGCACTCTTAACATGCGTATCGGCGATCATGTTGAACGCCTCACGTTCCGCATAACCAACACGGGATCGTCAGATGTCATTCTTGGATTGGGCTGGCTTTCTTACCATAACCCTCTGGTCAACTGGCGCGAGGGGAAAGTGTTCTTTGTCAATTGTCCGTCTGAGTGTGGCATGGATGTCCCCAGTTCCTGCTTCTGTGGCAAGTCTCCAGTTACGCCACTGACTGGCTCTGCGACATCCTCTGGCCCTGACTGCGCTGATGAGATTCGCTGTGTGAATGAGGTTGGCAATGGAGCGGAGGATGGTGTGGATGGTGTGGGTGTTGCAGATGATGTGGAAGCTGAGTGGTGGGACATTTTGGTGAACGAGCTGAGTGGTGACGGTGATGGGTTGTTGTGTGTGGATTTGAACGTGAGGGATGCTCTGGATGCTGATGCAAGGACGGACCCTCGGATCTTTGAGCATCTGCGACGGGCAAAGGAGGACACTTCAGGCATTAACCGCTATCTGAAGGAGTTTGCCCCTGTGTTTGCGAAGGCGGAATTTGATCAACTCCCTCCTCGTCGTCCCTGGGACCATGCGATTGAACTCAAGCCGGACGCGAAGCCCATCTCGAGCAAGATCTACCCCCTCTCACGTGGAGAACAGGATGAATTGGACAAGTTCATCGACGAGCACCTCTCTTCAGGCCGCATTCGCCCCTCAAAGTCTCCAATCGCATCTCCTTTTTTCTTTGTCAAGAAGAAGGATGGCTCGTTACGTCCTGTGCAGGATTACCGAAGGCTCAATGACATGACTATAAAGAACCGGTACCCTCTACCATTGGTATCTGAGCTCATGGACAAGCTGAAAAATGCGAGGTTCTTTACTAAGTTGGACATTCGTTGGGGCTACAACAACATCCGCTTGCGCGAGGGCGATGAGCATAAGGCTGCGTTTATCACCAATCGGGGCCTCTTCGAACCACTCGTCATGTTCTTTGGTCTCACCAACTCCCCTGCCACCTTCCAAAATATGATGAATGACCTGTTTCGTGAGCTCACCCTGACTGGTCATGTCATCATATATATGGACGACATTCTCATCTTTGCGGATGATCGCTGTACCCTGCAAGTCCTTGAGCGTCAAGTCCTGGAGGTGTTGGAACGTGAGAAGCTGTACTTGAAACCCGAGAAGTGTGTGTTTGGTGCGACGGAAGTTGAGTACCTTGGGGTGGTCGTCTCCCATGGCAGTGTGAGGATGGATCCAAAGAAGATTGAAGCAATGGAAAGCTGGCCTACGCCTCGGAACAAGAAGGACGTGCAACAATTCCTCGGCTTTGTAAACTTCTACCGTAGGTTTGTATGCAATTTTGCAAAGCTTGCTCGTCCTCTAAACCGTCTCTGTGGTTCTGTTCCTTGGGATTGGTCTACAGAGGCCAACGATGCATTCCTTGCGTTGCGTGCCGCTGCAATTGCTGGGCCTGTCCTCGCAATTCCTCTTGACGATGCCCCTTTTCGAGTCGAAGCGGACAGCTCTGGTTATGCAACGGGTGCTGTCTTATCTCAGCTGCAGGATGGATTCTGGCGCCCGGTGGCATTCTACTCTCGAGCGTTGAATGATGTTGAACGCAATTATGACATTCACGATCGAGAACTCCTCTCCATCATGCGTTCCCTGTCTGAATGGCGCCGATACTTGCATGGCTCTCCCTCTCCTTTCGAGATCCACTCTGATCACAAGAACCTGCAATATTTTATGACGAACCAGAAGCTCAACAGACGTCAAGCACGTTGGTCACTCGAACTGGCAGAGTTCAATTTCAATCTCCTTCACAAGCCTGGTTCGACTATGATTTGTGCAGACACCCTCTCTCGCCGCCCCGACTATGACAAAGGCAGTGGCGACAACGAGGAAATCACCCTCCTCAAGGCCGAGCACATCCGTCGTCTCTCTGTTGAGTATGCAGAACATCCTATCATTGGGGAAATCCGTCTGGAGAAACTTTGGAATGATACTCTGTGGGCGAAGCATTCGAGGGACTCTGGCTGGAGCTACGAGGATGGGGTACTTTGCTGGTACAACCGTGTTGTTGTCCCTGACACCAACAACCTACGAGAGAGGATCATGAAAGACAATCATGACTCGCCTTCTTGCGGACACCCTGGTCGTACGAAAACCCTCGAGCTCATCCAACGGAACTTCTGGTGGCCTGGAATAACCAAGGACTGCAATTCCTATGTCGATGGTTGCTCAACTTGCCAGAGAACCAAGCCTCTTCGTGGCAAGCCCCTTGGTCTCCTTGCACCAAATGAGGTTCCTGGTGGCTTTTGGGAGATCATCACCTGTGACTTCATCACTGACCTCCCTCGCTCTCGTGGATATGACGCCATCATGGTCTGTGTTGATCGTTTGTCCAAGATGGTTCGCCTCGTCCCATGCAACAAGACTATCTCCTCAGAGGGTGCTGCTCGGAAGTTCCGGGACCATGTATGGAAGGACTTTGGACTCCCATCTCGCATCATCACCGACCGTGGACCCCAATTTGCTTCTGGCTTCACTCGAGCGTTGAATGCCATACTCGGCATTACGGAAAACCTTTCCACTGCTCGCCACCCACAAACCGATGGCCAAACGGAACGTGTCAACCAGGAGGTGGAGCAGTACCTGCGGATATTCTGCAATCAGCGTCAGTCTGACTGGGCTGAGTGGCTTGCTTGTGCAGAGTTCGCGTTGAACAACAAGGTGAACTCCTCAACCGGTCACTCACCATTCTTCCTCAATTATGGTCGACACCCTGCGCGTACCTTGACTCCTGCCCGTTCACCCACTTCGACTGTTCCTCGTGCTGCTGAGTTTGCTGCACAAATGGCTGCCCTAACCAAGGAAACACAGTCGGCATTGCGCCTGGCCAACGAGGCGATGAAACGTTCCTATGATCGTCGCCATCGTGAGGTGCCTCCTCTCCTACCAGGTTCTCTTGTGTTGCTGGATGGAAAGGGATTATTGTCCTATCGCCCCTCTCACAAACTTGATGACAAGCGTCATGGTCCTTTCAAGGTCATCGAGGCCGTAGGCCCTCTCTCATATCGCCTCGAGCTACCCTCAGCCTGGAAAATCCACAATGTGTTCCACATTTCAAAGCTCTTACCTTTCAAATCACCTGCTTTCCCTTCCCAACTGGTGCAACCTGTTTTTCCTGCCTTGACCTCTGCCCCATCCTCTCGCATTCAAGCTATCCTAGAGCATAAATCTCTCCGCAACAAGACTGTTTACCTCGTCCTTCTTGAGGGCGATAATCCTGAGGATGGACAATGGCTTTCCATGGACAAAATTTCTTCCTTTTCTAATTCTCAAGAGGCTATTGATAAGTATTTAGCTGGTTGCCCTCTACCTGCCTCTGCGCCCTTGTAAAAGGGGGGGGTGATGTTACGACTACCTTCCCTGTATAGCCCCTTTTCCTTATATAGACTCTCCCCGATCACCCTTATAGACCTCTCACCTCGTAGATACCTCTCTTCAACTCCTACCTTGTTCGTCACTCCTCAATATACCTCTTTCTCCTCTCTCTCCTCTGACCTCCGGAGTCTCCTCGTAACAGCCTTGGTGGATGTGAGCAGCTTCTCCACATCTGATCATAATTCTCAATTCTCTAACCACATCTCGCTGATAGTCCAAGTCAACTTTGTTGAAACAGTCCGCGCTGTCGAGTTGATTTTGGGCATCCCGGTTCCAGGCGTTTCTTCATTCTTTGAATTCCAATTAGCACCGAACGTCGCTGCAGCCTTCTCCACTGCTTCCAACCTTACTTCAATATTCAACTCTGAGGTCCGGCAAGTTCTAATCGACACGATTCCTGTCCTGGCTCATGTAGCCGCTCAACTCGGCTTGAATACGGATTTCGACGACGGTGGATTGAGGTTTTCTTTGGCTGAGAAAAAACCTTTGACTACAACGTTCGTTCTTAGGTATTCATTTCGTCAGACTGGCCTAATCTCATTCTTAGCATCATGGATATCAACTGGCAATATAACAACCCTGCCAACCCCGCCAATGCGGCAATCGGCCCACAGGTCTATGACAACCACCTTTATTATTCGTATGTCTGCATTCCTAGGTTTTTATTTTATTTTCTTGGTATTGATTCAAGCTTTCATCTATAGGTTCGGGGTGTGGATCATAATTTATTGCTCAGGATGAATCTTATGACCTCTGCAGGGTGTTGCTGACGCAAACGAAGAAGCTTACTTGACTAGTGTATGCAGTAAGTGTTTGCTGGATTCTCTCGTTAGATTTTCGTCCGTTTATTCTGTTTATCTCAGATCTTGATCGCATACAAAGCGACGCTGCTCTTGGCAATAGCCCACTTGTATTTGGAGGTTTGCTGTCACATCATTTCATATGGCTTGATATTTAATTTGGCTTAATCATAGAATGGGGCCTCCCAACGCAATTCAACGCTACGGACGAATTCTTAGTCAAGTGGGCGGATGCACAGAAGTTTTCTTATTCCAAGGGCGCTGGATGGATCGTTAGTACCTATTGTCGCTTTATTTCCTGACATTCCTGACCTGATTATACTCCTAGTTCTGGAATTTCAAAGTCGAAATTTCTGAACTTGCAGGTGACCTTGCTCGGCAATGGTGAGCTGTGGATGTCCTAAACCTTCTTTCCATGCATTCATGCCTTCCGTTAGGTCATATAGGGAGGGTATCCGATTGGGTTATCTCACTCAAGACCCTTCAAAGTTGCATGATCCAAATGTCTGCGCACCGTACATCACCAACAGCACGTCGCCATAAGTAAACAAGATCAACGCAGGTCCATTCTTCTATCTGTATTAAAGGATTGCTTTAAATCGACCAGATCAAAATTGCATTGCAATGATAAAATGAGCCATTGCTGTATCAAATCTCAGTTCATCAATCAGATAGAATTCCACTGTCTGCTTTGGATGCGTAGATTTTTTTCCGCGCCCGTCCTCAAGAACTACTGTAAAGGTCGGTGAATTTGGTTCGATTTCTTCGCGGATAACGATCCTCCGTATCGAGAATGCCTAGGATCTTTATTCCAGGAAACGTCTAGACTTCTGAACTGGGTTGGACGCTGACCAGTAGAAGTCCATTGACAGAGCATATGTGCAATTTCTTTCATTGTTATTATTTATTTATTCATAATTTATTGGCTTTGTCTGTGCCATCTGCGAAGGTTTTGTACTACTCCGTCCCATTTCCCCTCTCGAATCAGTGATATATCTATCAATTATCATGGCTCCGTAGTAATAGTTAGCAATGTTCTTTGCGAATAACCATGTCAGGTAGGCACCGAAGGAGTGTGATAATTGAAGGAATGTAAATGGTACAAGGGATTAGATGAGTAGCAAAGCATGTATGTAAAAGAATACCCATACCAAGCAAAAGTGCAAAATAAAAGCAAGTAAAAGGAAATAAAAATATGTCAAGGAAATCTAACCACCTCCATCCGAGGGAGGTGGATTGTCCATGCCTTCAGGAGGCTTAGGATGCCACAGCCTCCCTTCCTTGTATTCAACCTGTTCCTCAACTACGGTCTGGTCATCCGGAAATGAGAATCTAAGCGACCCCTTCCTCGAGGGAGGCTCGCTTCCCCCCTCTCACTCACGCTCTCACCAGGAAGCAGTGTCGCCGTGCTCCCCGTAGAGCTGCGTGTATTTGATCGCGGACGAGAGATATACGGTCGGTACGTCCTTGCTGAGAACCCCGCGCTGCTTGCAAAGCTTATACGCTTCGAGGGCAGGGGACTTAAGGGACGGGAAGATTGGAAGAGGCTGTTGGGTCGATTGGATGTTGAGGATGTGAACCGTTTCGCGAAGTTGCTGAAACTGTTTCCAGCTGATGCGAATGGATATTCGGGGAGGAAACCTGGGACATATTCTGAGGGGGTGTATAAGGGGGAGGTGCGGAGGTGGATGATGATCCGGTTGGTGTTGGAGCAATGGGCATGGCGGATTCTAGAGATTCAATTCTGTTTCTCCTTGTCCTCCGGCGGCGGCGGATGCAGAGAATGACTCCAGCAATGAAAACGAGAAAAAGGGTACCAGCGAGGGCTATAACAATCTGTTGAAAAGGGAAGGTCTTCTTAGGGTCCGAAACTTGACCAGAGTCGCTAGCGCGGCCGTCACCACCGCCCATGTAAGAAGGTTGAGAGGGGTAAACAGATGAAGCGTTGGGAATAATCCTGGGCCATCTGATATGCCCAAGGGTCCACCTTGGGGAGGGTTGACTGAGTCGGATTGACGGTTGCGGTAGTTGTCCGTTATCCAAAATGAGGTAGGATAGAGGCAAGTGAGTGGATTGTGTATCTCCAATGTTAGTGACTGTTATTGTGTGGTTTACAAGGGGAAGATGATGTGCCTGGAAGAAAAGCAAAGGTGTCTTCGACTTCGAAGATCCTTTTCCTTGTCCTGAGGATGCATTTACTGC
Organism: Gymnopilus junonius; assembly: GCA_015501075.1. NCBI lineage: Eukaryota > Fungi > Basidiomycota > Agaricomycetes > Agaricales > Galerinaceae > Gymnopilus > Gymnopilus junonius. The sequence continues at coordinate 39,699 of JADNYJ010000275.1, forward strand.
GAAATTGATGGGTGGTTGTTGGTTATCGATCGAATAGCATCCCGATAGCATGGGTTGGTCGAGTCCATCTTTGACCTTGCCGAACCAACTTAGGCCGGTACCTGCGGAGACAAAGAAAGTAGTCAGACATTATGACGAAAGATGAGGGATGGATGTATAAAATACGGACCAAAGAAAGAGAAAGTAACGACAGGCCCAGCACCACCCATTGCCATCCGACTGCCAGTTTTCATGGATCCCACAGATTCGACTCCTTCATGGACCATTAACGCATCATCCTCCTTCCCGACGAGCACTGTGACGTTCCTTACAGGTATATGGGGGTCGGGAACGTAGGTAATTTGGTCGAAAAAGAGTTGCTTTCCATTGCTCTTCACGTTAAGGGTAATATTATGCTTTCCCTGCCCATCCGTATCCCATGAACAGAAAGAGAACTGATCCGTTGGAGAGTCTGGAGGATTGTTCACATCAATGGGAGTACCGTCGAGGATGCATTCCCAGGTTGGGTCTTGCACGCCTGAAGAGTTGGACACGTCCGCGAAACCCATGACACTCCCAGAAGTCGAACCTTTATTTTTCTGCATCAGAGCCGTAGAATGAACAAGAAACAAGCGACAATACTCACCATTGAACGAGTAAGAAAACGAGAAACTGCCTTCCCCCTGTGTCCCGTGTAAGCTGTTATCATACGGCACTATTTGAAGCTTTTTGTGGTTGAAAGTGATGCTATTGCCTTTGGACTTGGACCAAGACCCCTTGTAGTGCATGATGCGGTCGCTGTCATCGATAATGACTTGTCTTGGATTGCCATTACCATCGCTGTCGCTGCTATTGTTGTTATTGGATCCAGGCGACATTCCTCCGAGAAATTTTCAGCGCCAGAGATTTGGGTGAAAGGAATGCCGGTCGTGGCTTCCAGAGCCACTAATATGTTATAGCGTAGCAATGATTAAAGACCGTTTTTTAAACCGACGACCTCGAAGTTGTTGAAAGAGAGAGTGAGAAAGGGATGGCGTCAAAGACTGCTCAAGCAACGACTAAGATGGTGGACCTTGGAGACATTCACAGGCATTTCGACGTCGTAACAACGTCCAAATATAGAAATTCTTTGCTCTCAGGTGATCAACCTACCTACCGACGCCTTTCAAGACTAAATTCAACCCATTTCTCAAAGAAAGACTACAAGAGCGGCCCTGTCATTAAATTTCTGAGACAGATCTTTCGATTTCTGGAAAATCAGTGTTTACTTTTCCTACAATTGGCCATACCCGACCGCTAATTTTCAATGACACCTTTCAAACCTTGAAGTTGAAGGGCGGAGAAATTTTTGGTCTATCAATGGTAAATATAACATAGAACGTTGCCAGTTTCATGGCGTGCATTGATCCCAAAAAGCTGATACAAGGCGTCGCAAGACATTCTCGGGGAACGCTGCTGCCCAAGTATAGACAAAAAGGTATGGGAAGGGCACACCCGATAACCTGGTATGTTTGTGCAGGTGTGCTGGTCCATGGGTACCTACAACTGTACAAGGTGAGATTTGGCTGCGGCTTTGGACCTCTTTCCCGTCATGTTAGGTTGACCTAGGAGTAATTGAGGCCCTGCCTTCACGATTGTATCTCCAAAAATTTCGTAGAACACGTGTGCAGAAATCGGTACCACCGGTGTCGAGGTTGCCATCCGAATATCGGCGCTGACATGGCAAGATGCACGGAACGTCACGATGTTATAAACATTTGGGCAAGTAAATGGCATTGTATCTTCAGAATGCTGCACGACAATCAAATCCTGTGATTCGATCAGCGAGGAGCCTGGCGATTGATGATGAGCCGCCCAAGTCTAGAAAGTATCGAAGGTGGAAGAACCCCGACTTACCTGCAGCAATGCATGCCGGGGTATAAGAAGGGCTGGCAAAGCATCAAAATCATAGCAGACTCAAGAAATATCTATCAATATAAACATCAGTAAAATAAGAGGTAGAATAACAGTGAGAACCTACATTCTGAGAAAAGGCCAAAATATCTGTACGAACATTTGAATTGAATAGCGACACCAAAATGTGCTGATAGCCCAATCAGCACCCTAGGGCCTAGAGAGCCGCCAGCCATGCTTCATCTCAATTTCATTTTATGCGCTTCCAGATTTGAATTGCTAATGCACGAAACATGCTTCCTGTAGAATATAGGTGAAGCCTATGCCAAAACAAGATCGCACCAAGGAAATGAACAACGCACTGCAAGGCCTTTCGCCTCTAGCTCGTTGTCGCCGTACCAGCACAAGACGGGCCCAATAACTTAAGGGTCGACTCGATTATGCTTAAAGCTTGACCAACGATCTCCGGGCATTCTTTCGTCAGAAAAAATAATTTGAGATCTCTATGTATAGAGCGAGCAATTGTGCCATCTGAGCTCCAGATTGCAAGAAGTTTGTTGTCGTGCAAGTGGTGGTAAGAAGAGAAAGATAAAACTGCGAGAGGTCCGAGTCGGACTGGTAAACAACACCAATGGGATGCCTTTCATCTTTTACCACGAACTACAACCACGTTCTACTTCACTGCGCCCAACATTCAGTTCAAAAGGTCGGTCTGATTCGTTGCTTTATGAAATAAATTGGCGTTAATTTTTTCGCAGTTTGATCATGCTGGATCTTATTCGCATGTTGACTTGACTTTCAGACTCTGGTATCATTCATTGTATCTAACAATGAGATGGAATATCATATCCTACGTGCTACTTTATCCAAGACCAATGAGAACTAACTCTACTCCTCGATTTACATAGGCTCCGGCTTGAAATTCCAGCTATAAGGATCCGTGCTGACAGGCGTCTTGTCCGGTTTGGCAGCTCTCTTTCGCGGCATCCTCCTTCTGCTCAAAACAGCAGCCATGAATGTACTTGAAGGACTAGCACTAGCAGCTGCGCCAGTAGAGGACGCGGCATAGGCACTGGACCATGAAGAATAGGAAGCATCAGCGGAAGCGGCAATGCTAGCTGCGATGGCTGTTGCGTTGATCGATGTGGAGGTGGAAGCAGAAGCAGAAGCAACGCTCGAAGATGAAACGGCGTCGGGGGACACAGTTATGGCGGCAGCACCTATCGAAGAGGCGGACGTAGAGGTCGATGCAGCAGAACCTGACACAGACGCTGAAGTCGTTCCATTCGCCACACCTGGCGTAGGCGGAGAAACAGGTGCAGAAACAGGCAGAGAAGGTATCATGCTGCCCAGGACAGGAATACCACCTACAGCTTCCACGCCCATGCCACTCGCGCTGGGAGACGTGCCAGAAGATGTAGAAGTGGAAGAGGAAGAGGCAGACAAGAACGCGGATGATCCAGTAGCGCTAGCGTAAACCGTCACAGTCGTGGTCAAGGTGGCCGTCGCCAGCGAAGCTGAAGCTGAAGTGCTTTCGCTGATGTCAGCCGCTCCGAAATTTCCAGCCGGAACGAAGATCAAAGTGACATTCTGTGCGTTGGTATTTCGAGAGCCGAATCCTGGGCGTTGGCCTTGCGGACCTTGCGGTGATCCAGGTCGCTGAGGGTAGGCACCTTGTGCTGTGGTCGTGGTGTTGTTGCCGTCTGTCCCATCATCTTCGCCTGAAAACCATGTTGGACGAATCTGCCCCGACCTTTCGTTGTACAGGAAAGTCTGGCTTGCGTGTGGGTTAGAGGCATTGTAGGCGTTGTTGGAGACGTTGTTCTCGAAGCATGACTGCATCGTCATGGGTTCTGTGCCGTTCGGGTTGGGGTCGTACGTCGCGCAGTAATCCTGGAAGTTGGCAAGTTGGGGGATCTTCATGAAAACCTGAATATCATCTCCACCTCCAGCTTCGGACCCTCTCGTCGTTGGATCCTGAGCGTTGACCAAGTATAACCGAGTTCGATTATTCTGCGATGCGTTGAGGATGTGGGTGCCATCCACGACCTGAAGAACCAAAGAAGCAATCCTAACACCTGGCTGTGTGGAATCATTGGGCGAACTCTGCTCTTCTTGTCAGCAACGTCAATAATCCAACTTGGAAGCCAACACACCTGAATGTCGACGTATCCAGGTTGACCTTGTGCAGCAGTTGAGTTCGGCCTGGATACCCATTGGGGCGTGTCGGCGCGACGAGAGTGCGAGAGAACATAGAGGCTTCCATGATCATTCGGGATCGTGATCGTCTTGTGAGAGCGCTTGTGGTGGCCCTTCAGTAGAGACGTGAAAGCGTCAGCAAGACGATGGAAAGGGTTGCTAGCGAAGAAACCCTCCGATCTCTAATGGCCGAGCAGTAGTCATGTCAGCCACAGACGAACAAGAGCCGTGCCAGAAAACTGACCACCTTATGTCGCCTCTGGGTATTCTCGCTGAGCCACCTCCTGGAGTGATCCTGATTTTGGGAAATGCCAGGCTTCACCCTCGACCAAGGAAAGACGTGTTGGGAGTGCGAAGCGTCGTCGTCGAAAGGAGAACCCGATGACTGAGCGCCGCGCGATATGACAGCCGCATGAGCGGTAGGAATAGATGAAAGCCAGTGAGTCGAAAGACAATAGAGCAGAGCAAGGACAGCGAATCGAGCACCGATCGCAGGCATTGTGGAAAAATAGGAGAAGACCAAGTGAACGTGAGCTAGTAGTGTTCGTTCAACGTACGAGAAGCAAAGCGATGACCGGTCGCAATAGCGAGAAAGAAAGCGGGGATAGGGTGTACTGCACAGCAAGGGGATCACCAGGACCTGGACGATGAAAGTTGAAAGCAAGAAAGGATTGGTCTACGTTTCATTTGGCCAGGATACTTTATAGGGTCGCCCTTTTGCGACATTTCAATCTCGACCAGAGGGATAATGCTGTCATTGCCGTCCGTAAGCCCCAATGCGAAGGAGGTGGTCCATGGATTACCCGCATCGAGACCTTCAGTTACCTCAGGAAAGAACGAAATTTCTGAAGGATAACTGAGGGGATCTCGGAACTTCAGGTTATTTAATCTTCGAAGATATAGTCAGAGGTCCTCAAACGTGGGGCGTTGCCTTCATGAATACCGTATTATCGTCATTTATCCATCAACTGCGATTTCTTTCGTCCACTCAAAATTGATTCCTTATGTGTTATTAGATTTTTCCATAGACGTCCACCCTGTCTGAGTCTGCAAGTATGAAAGCCAGAGTCTCACACACAGAGTCGTCAGTACATCCGACCTCTCTTCTAATTGCCACCCCTTTCCTCCCCCAGACGCCATCCTCTTCGCCATATACCCCGATGCCTGCTAAAATGTCTCACACACCGCTACAACGTTCTTGATTCGAGAAAACTCGCTCAAGATGCGGTCTACGCACAGCACCAAATCGTCTCCTTGCGTGTATGCCTCCTGTCCTGGGAGAATATGCCCTGTATCTGATAGAGAAACCCTGGCTATGGATGAGCTCAGGAAGGAGGAGGGCGCGGCGCGGCCACTGGGCGGATGACAAAAGAACTTACACGAATCTAACTCCTTTTCATTCTGCAGTCCTTCCGTCAAACCGCTCTACATTCTGTTCCTCTTCCTTGAACGCGGTCCAGGACGGCAGCCTGAGCGCTGCGCATCTCGCACTTAGCCTTCAAGCTGCTTTCGTCTTTTTGTAGCTTTTCTGCTCTTCCCTTAGCTCTTCCATCATCGGTTGTCCCTCTCCGGCCTTTTCTTCCTTGGCCGCTTCTTCAGCAAATTTCTTCTCGTTACTCTTAACCTCT